>WAAG01048954.1:46788-85379 GCA_013390105.1 Tichodroma muraria | reverse complement strand
GGTGATGTCAGTGTAAAGAGAGAATAGAAAAGTGTTCCCGTAGCTGATACTCTCTCTAAGATATGGTGTTTCATCCCCTGCTTCCTTAGTTACTCAGAGATACCATCTCCACATGATTCTACTTGGCTCATAGGGCTCCTTTCCCTCTTGGTGAGGCGACAAAGCAGGACCTCTTTCTCTCCCTGTCCTTGTATACCACCGTGACCTTCCCTAGCTGGATCTCATTTGAACACAGATATAGACCCTGCAAATGCAAATACTGCTCAGCTGCTTGTCCATAAGCTCTTCTGCAGTATGAAGCTCTTGGAAAGGAACAAGTGTTTCACACCTTGTCTTTCCAACGTGGAAGCAAGGCTGGTGAATGCTGAAATACTGAAGGATGAAAAGACAACCTATGCAGAGCCTGATAAAAGAGAAAAAGGTTTTGTCATTTCACTTTCCTCAGCTGCAGTCCTCTCAGAAAGGCAGCCTGTGATAGATTGCTGTTGGTATGATGTGGGATTGGACCATAAGATCATCCTCTGTCACAAGGTCATGTCAGAAGAGACTCATGTTCCTTAAGGTGCTTGCTCCAAAATTACTACTCTTGGACCAAATCCTGAAGCCTTTATTCATTCAAAATTTTCAGCATCTTGGAATGATGTTTTGCTTGAGTAACAACCGCAGGATTTTGCCCATTCATCAGCTTAAGTAATTCTAGAGAAATGACATTATTTACTGTGCTTAGCCCTGGCTTGCATACATCTTTACCAGCACAGTGATTTTAGCAACTCTTACATAGGAATCGCTTTGGAGCTTGGTAAACTTGTGGAGGGAAAATCTCCATGGGAAAATAAGAATCTGTAGAAAATGGCAATGGTTCCCCCCCTCTTTTCAGTGGGCAGGTAATCTATGAGGCAGTCAGGAAAATAGCAACTTGGACATAAATTTGAATGTATTTTTTCTTCTTTGCTTTTGACAGGAGTCCTTGTATTTACAGTATTAGATGAGTTTTCTCAGAGCAGTTAGGTTGGGAGGAATCTGCAGTGCTTTCCTTAGGTGAATGGATGTGTTACTTAAGTCTCTTAGTCAGCTGGAGAATTACCAAAGGAAGTGAGACAAGGACTTTGACAGCTCTGTATCCTGCCTTGATCAGAGGGCAATGCCGACTATTTCAGCAGAAATTGCAAGGTGCAAAGAACAAGGAATAATCTACCAAAGAGACAGTTGCTGCTTGACTGGTGAAAGAGTTATGCGAACCAGTAAAAATGTCATATCCTCTCTAAGCTGAATGGGAGTACTTTGACTGGTAACATCTAATACCCTTGTAATTTACTTGGTCCTTGCCTTTTTTCTGCCTTAGCAGTGAGTTTCACAGATAATACTCTTACAGGTGGCTTTTTATATCAGCTGAAAGTTTTCTTGGAGTTGCAAACTACCGAGAGTTTGACAACTCATGTAATATGAAGTCTGTGATACTCTAGTTTGCAATAATTTAATTTCTTGGTGGCTAGCCCCAGAAGAGGTGAGAGGTGGCTGATTATTCCCTTAGTCTAGGGGCTAAGGGATTAGCATTAGTGGTTCAGCCTCTGGCAAGCAAAGCTTGTTGCTGCTGCAGTCTACAAGAGCTGCATTTGTGCAAGTCAGAGGTCTGGCATATCTCTGCATGGGCTGCAGCAAGGGAGTTGACAACTGGAAAAGCCCAGTAAAGAGGAACTTTCATATTATACTGATTTACTGCAAACTACCAGGATGCAACAGTAAACTCTTCCACTCTCTTCACATTACTCTTATTTATACTTAACATCCAATACTTTGGCTGTCATTCTTTAATCAAGATTTCTTTTAAACCTGTCTGAATTGCTTGGGGAAAACCCTGGGTAAATATTGTTATTAGTTAAGTAATAAGACACAACAGGGTGTGAAATATTACCCTATAACTCATGCCTACTCTATAGCAGTACATTGAGTGGCACAAGGCCAAATGGCTTTGTGTGTTATTTTTTTAGTTAAATCAAATTAAAAAGACACCAGCAAAGTGTCTGTGGCTGTTAAAACATGGCCATGGTGGTAGGAGGAAGAAGGGAGAAGAGTCATTTAATAAGTTGTGCTGTCAATTGCTCACTTTTTAATTTAGTGAACGATGAAAAGTACTAAGTGGAGAGCCCTGGAGAGAGGTGTCCTTCACTTATCTAAAGGACAGATTGGACAGAAGCAGCAGCAGCATGAGCTCTGCCATCACTCTGTGGCAGCAGGCTTGCAAGCTCCACCTCTGGTGGGTTAAAAATGTCCTTTTGCAAGATCCCATTCAAACTTTTGTCACTCGGCATGAGTTGCCATTAACTGGCTTAATAAGGTGCTTCCAGGACCATAAGTTGCCTTGGGGGCATCTGTCAAATTGGAAGGCAAATTGAGGCTACCACTTAGGAAAATCACTGGATAGATTTTTACTGATGACTTGAGATTCTAACCAGTTTCCTGGGACCAAACTCAGCCTCTACATAAGTGAGATGGTGCTGTCTTCTTTGGCTCACATGGCATGGAAAAGGCATCAGTAATGTGTTGCGCACTAAAGGACTCTTATCAACAGTTTTCTAACTTTTTGAGCCAATCCACAACCTCTCTTTTTAAAATTCAGCTTATATATAACACAGCGTGCAATCCCGGCCACACAGGGTGGTTATTTTGGCTGGGATTGTCAGGGCTGCACTTTGGCTGCAGAGATGAACTGGCCTCCTCTGAGGTCTCACTTCTGGTTTAGTTTAGAATGACCTCTTTATGAGTAAATGGGTCCTGATCTCTTGCTCTGTTTAATAGCCCATTTGCTACAGGCAGGAATCTGTTTCCAGGAATGGGCTAGTGCATCTTGGGTTGGCTGTATATTAGCCTTTAAGGAATGAACCCCTTGCACTGCAAGGAAAATGCTAAATTTTTACAGAATCTTTTTTTTTTTTTGTTTGCTTTGTGTAGACAGCTGCTGTTGTGTCCCTTACCCAAGGTCCATTAGCTACCCAGCAGCTTCTGATTCAGACAGCCAGGCTAGAAATGTAAAAAACTATGTAAAAAGATGTTCATTAATCCTTATTTCGTTCCTCCCATAGGCATTTTCCTTACATGCCCAGCATTTTTCACATGCTGGACTCCCAGTGCAACAGGAGGCTTCCATTTGCTTTAGTCTTTAAAAGCCCAAGCAGTTTATCTGTGGAGCTTGCTGTGCTGTTTATTCTCTGATGTGGGGCAGGGTGTGCAGGAATCTAGTCTAGTAAGTCTAGAGAAGGGGAGGAACCTTTTTTTTCCCCTTCTCCATAGAAAACACTGACTCCCTTGAGAACAGAACATGGAGGTTAACACAGTGCTCTCCCCCTGTGGTTCAAGTCGGGGACAATTCCCGGAGTGGCACTGTGTCCTTTGCATGTGCTCATGTGTCTATGTTGGCTTGCAGTTAGCACAGAGATACATCAATATTCCTGATGACAATAAATACAGCTATTAGGATGAGTCGAGAGCTTATCTTAATTGGGTAACAGATGAGCAGGCGTATGTTGCTGTTGAATCCATCAGCATTAACTGGGCAGAGGTAAGTTTGATCAATACTGACACTTGAGTGCATGGGTAGCCACTGGAAAATATTAATTTACAATCATGACCGGCACCTCTCATTAACCAGAAATGTGTTAACCCTAATTGGTTCAACAAGGCCCTGCTGCACCACACTGTGCTGCTCACAGCCTTTCTTCCAGGGCCTGAGACAGCTTCCTACGGATGGGAACTTGATGGTGCTCGAGTTCGTGCTTTGGGTGGCCAGGCTGGCAGCTGAACTGCAGCATCCATCAGGCCAGGAAGGCATGCAAGGCCCACCCACCTGGGTATGCAGCCCATATGGCTGGGTGGACATGGAGATCTACCTATTTGTCTGTTCACGCCTTATGGCCAGCTTGAATAGGAGTTAGGCTGAGCAGGAGGGACACTGATTTATACCATCGGCAAGTCTGTGCCACAAACCCAGGAGCACTCGTCTCCTCTGTGCCTGTGCGCGCACTGCGGAGTTGCATGCAGATATGGACTGAGCACACTTGTGGTAGCATTAGGTTGCCCTCAGAACTGTCAGGGTATGTAAACAACACTGCTTTTAATGGGAAAACTGTATATATATGTGTGTGTGTGTGTGTGTATGGAATACTTATGAGGGTGTGTGAAAAATGTTTCTTGTGCTGTAATGCCAGCAATGACAATTTGTTTTCTTTACCTCAACAAAATCCTCACAACCATCCATTCAAAGCAGTCATCTTTGGCATGTGCCATAAATATGCATAGTGTATATACAAATATGAGCTATAAGAGTTGAAATCATCTTGTAATTAAGGTCTATGCCTGACAGCAAGGAAAGCTGAATTTGCTGTTAGACCTTCAGTATCTGTGGAGATAAGACTGCTGTCCACATCCACTAAGGAAAGAATGAGAAATGATGGGCTTAAATTTAACCTAAATCCTCTTGCTCCATATTAGGAATAATTTTCTAGCAGTAAGAATAGTTATGCAGTAAAATAGATTGCCTGTGAAAGTTATTGAATTTCTTCTTTGAAAAAATTTAAAAAGTACAAGTTTGACAAATATCTGTTGGAACTAGTTAAAGGAAGAAAAAAAAGGAGGGTATTTCTTTTGGAATGCTTTTCACTTTTGTTTTCTGGTGCCTTTAGAAGCATAGATTGAGTCCCTGCTTCTTCAGCTGAACATGGTTGGATGTCAGCACTGACTGTGCTTACAGTAACATTATTTGCTACAAATTTATCTGTAAACTCAGCTGGCCTTAATCCCTGTCCTTTGTTTTAATGGTCAAGCTTAAATAATGGCCTTTGCCAGTCATCATAATTTGACTGCTCCCCTTTGATATTCTGGGACCTGCAAAGAAAGACACCAGGCAGAAGGAAGGAGTTTCTTACTCAAATGATTTTCAAGATCAAGAAAGATTTTTCTCTTCAAAACTTTTTTGTACCTGTGATTTACTCCTTAATCTTTCTGTCTTGTTTTAATGGAGAAGGATGTTATGAAGATTTTAGTAAAAAATTCAATCCAAATGAATTATCGAATGAAAATATTTGATTCTTGTCCTGTTACCTGGATTACGATTGCCCAGTCCCATCCAAGTCCACAGAATTTTTTAGTCTTACCAGCTCTCCAATTAACCCAGCAATTACTTTTTGGCACTCAGATGTCTGTATCGTAATTGATTTCCAAACCACTAGCCTTTAAAAGAAAAAAAGCTGTTACTTCTATATAATTCCAAAGGACAGTCAACTGTTCTCTTGTCCCTTTTGTGTAACAAAAACTTTATGCTCCCATGTGAAGTTAAAAAGATGATTTTGTCTTCCTGTTTCATCAGAGGATGATATGAGGGGATGCCTGAAACCCAGGGAATATCAAGAAGAGCAACAACTACCTGCAAAGAAACACATTGCAGTAGCTGACCGTTTGCATGTATGTATAATTCCAGTGAGGCTGTCTGAAAGATTTATTATTTGGCAAAAAGAAAAGGAACAACTGTTGGCTTGTTTGAATGCTTCCAGAGTGAACAAGAATGGCATATGGAGATTGAGAAACAAGGTCAGACTCTCTTATATCTAATTCTTGCTTACCTGTATCCTGGATACTTGGTATTTATAATATTTGTACCACTGCTGTTTCTTGGAGCATCTTTCACAGAAGCTCACTGGGGAACTTTCCGACAGTTTTGTATTGAAGACTTTCAGTTTGTGAAATCACAAGAATGTTCTGGGTTGGTTTTGTTTTTGTTTTTTTTTTTAACATAACATTTTTGGAAGGAGTTTTTGGTGTCAGCTGGGAATTTTTGATGAAAGAGACCAGCTGGACCTGAAATCAAACAGCATGGTGGCCAAGGGTTTAACCAAGGAAGCTGGAAGTCTCATAGAAGCCCTTATTCTGGCTCTGTTCCTAGAAGCCAAGACTTTTCTCAGGGTTTTTTGGTGGCATTTTGTTGGGTTTATTTGGGTTTTTTCACCAGTTGAAATACTTTCTTAGTCTTGCCTAAGGGGAGTTGTGAGGGAGGGGTACTATTACACTTTGTATTAGCTGTCTCAATAGTTGTCAAGTGAGGAGAAGATTGGCTGTGTAGGCCTGCTGGAGCACTCACCTGGGATGTGGGAGGTGGCAAATACAGGAACAAGAACAAGGACTTTCCCAATCCAGCCAAATGCTGGATTTGTTAAACTTGAATAATTTCCTCTTGTTTTCGAAAAACAACTTTGACAAATCTTGCTTTTTTCCTCCCTCCAGAGGGCAATGATTCATTGTCTGACTGACTCAGAAGCTTGTCGGTCTCACACATGCCTGCCAGGGAATTTATGCTGAGGTACCTTCCTGGTTGGCTCTTGTGGCTCTGGAAGTGAAGAGTTCCCTAGAATGTGTAAAAGCCATACACCTCACTGAGGTCATCTGATCAGCTTCACTGTAGTAGCACCCTACTGAGCATATATGGATACTTTGGACTGCCCAAAGTGGTTTTGGTGGAGAGTATTTGTGCAAGAGAGAACAGCAATGGGACACGTGTGATGATGTAGACCATCTGTAGCTTTCTGGTGTAAATTCTCACAAAATAAGGTTCTTATAGGCGGAAATAATCTGTGACAAGGGGCCATCCATGTTCTTTCAGGGGAACTCCAGAGGTGCTTAAAGGTCTGAGAGTGCTGCATTGATTTTTTTTGATGTGTTGGTGGGGCGACTCTCAGGATGACTGAAGGATACTCTAAGTCAAGCTAGGCAGCCAGAGAATTTGACCCTAAAGGTGTTGGCAGAAAGGACTAAGAAGGATATCTATGCAGACACGGTGGCTTTGTCCTGAACCTGCTCTGCCTCCAGCTGTATTATGTGTGCTGTGTAATGAAAACCTTTCACAACATGAGAAAATAGTATGGAAATAGCATTTTCTGGCCATCTCTAGCTTGCTGCTCTCTTTTTTTCAGAGCAACATTTACTTCAGAGACAGTTAAAGTAGACAAGCCATTGGTATTGGGAATAGTGAAAAGAAATGAGATAAAGTCTCATGCAAACAAGTGTTGGCAGTCAATGGAATTGTACTTCCTTTTTCCAAGGGCTGGATCTGGCATTGTGTCTTACAAGCCTAAAGAGATTTATTACCTCTTTGACTTGATCTGTGGCACAAGATTTATGGCCAGGCTGAAAGTGCCCAGAAATAGCACTTCTCTCACTCTTTACCAGCATCCTATCTACCCAACACAAAAGTGCCCACTAACTCAGGAATTCTCACATAGTGGGCATCTCTTAGGGCAGGGAGCTCAGCTCTCTCCATGCTGGAGGTATAAGGTTCAAAGGGAGGCCCTGTGCCCACACAAGGAACCCAGTGAATGGCTCCCTGAAGGAAATCTAGACTGAGAGGAATACCAGCTTCTCAAAGGCAGATCAAAAAATTTCAAGGATGTTCACACCTCCTCACACAGAAGGGCCATGGCTGGCAGACCTCAGGAGTGAGGGGACTTGCCTGTGGCTCTTCTGATGTGCTCATGAGCTGGTAACCTGAAAGGATTTATGGTGGAGACGTGAGAGCTGCTCTTCCACTGGCTATGCAGTGAATTGGAAGTTCTTGCCCAGTGAACACCATGCCTCTTTTTTCAGTCTTCACCCTAGTTCACCTCTACAAAGATTCAGGACTTTAACTCAGAGATGCCCTATAACTGACATTTCTGTATTTTACAGTGTTTTTGCTGGTGATAGAGCCACAGAACTATGGGCATTTTTATTGATCGCTCTGGAAGTCCTTGTACACATCAGCCTTTTCAAAACACAGAGAACTCTCCTCAGTGATTCCCAGTATTCTGTTTAAGGCAAAAACTGCCTCAACATGCAATGCCAGGGCAACAATGTGGTTGACCTCATCTGTCTCATCTCTCCTGTGGGATTCTAGGTGCTTCCATAAAGCTGTGTATTCACAGATGGGGACCTGTGACCATTTCTCCAAACCAAGGAGTTAAGTCATTCTGCATAAGCCTGATAGGGGGAGATACCAGATCTGGGTTTTTGGGTTTGGACCAGTTTAGGTAGCTGCAGGTTACTGTTAGATGAGAAGGTAGGAGCCAGGGCAGGAAAAGACAATGGAGAAGTTCTTCAACTCATGATGGAGTGTAGAACCTGCCTGATTTGGATTTTCTGAGCTTCTGTACTCTAAAGTCCACCTGAGTTGATGGCTGCCTTGCCACTCACAATGTGGCTTAACTGAGTGGAAATTTATTTCCTGAGTGTACAATAACAAGCACAAAGGTTACCATATCTGTTAAATCATAGGAGAAAAGGAAGAGGGCGGGGTAGGAGGGATAGAGAAAGAAACTTCCAATGCACACAGTTCATCTCCAAAGTGACAGAGAATAGGGAAAGGGTCGTAGAGGCTTTCAAAGCAATTTATTGCCTCTACTTCATCATTACTGATATTTCCAGAGCACAGTAACAACTGCAAACATTCCAGACCCATTGCTTTTCTCTTGTTGATTTTTTTGTTGCTTTTCTTTTAATGTTGGCTTCACCACTTCTTTCATCTGCCTTTTATGTGACTTTTTCCCCTATTATATTATTTTTTTGTCACTGAATTGCTAGAGACCCCCTGGATGCTTTACAAGGTGACAGTTCCTGAGCAGTCAAGAAGAAGAACAACAGTCAAATAGAATGACAAAAGCACAAAAAAAGGAGGGAAGAGAAGCCCTCCAGAGCTTTAATTTCACTTCCTTTATTTTGTCTGCTTGCAGGGGCAATATAAACAGGAGAAAAATGACAACAGACTGCTTCACTTCTAATGACATCAACAGTTTAAATCTGACATTGATGGGGAACTTGGAGAAACCACCATCAATCCCTCAATTCTTCTTTTCCCACTGCCCTCCATCTGGAGGAAGCTATCACCCAGGCATGGTGCAGCAAATTCTTCACCTCTGTCTGTAGTCTTGGAATATCGTCTGACATGCACAAGAAAAATATAAGGTGGGTTAACATTCCTGCTATATTGAAGAACCAGCATAAAAGTTCAAGTTTTTTGAGGCTTCATACTCCACATGACCTCCAGCAAACTTACCCTGTTGGAGAGATTCATTGTTTTTCAAGGTCAACTGAAGCACTGCCTACATTAAAGAAGTTGGCATCAATGCAATTACATCAATGCAGAGCATGTTTTCTTAATGTAGAAAGGGCCTTGCTGTCCTTTCAGGAATGAATCCTGCATATAGATCTTTCTGAAGGGAAAACATGAATAAAGCAAATATAGACTTTACAGACATAACATGTTTTCTTCTTAATGGAGAAACCTTTGATGGTGCTGAAGAAACTAGAATTATTTTTTTAAATTTTTTTTTACTTTCAAAAGATTTCATTGCTAGAAAATGTTTTCCACATGATATATAATTTTCCCCAGAAGCATTTTCTGCTGACAAGTGATTCAGTCATGCTGAGTTTCAGGAAAACAAAGATGCTTATTGAGAAATTTAGACACAATTAAAAACTGAGATGTGAAAGGAAATTCACTGTTCCGCCTGAAATGTCCTGACTCACCAAAGGTAGGATCTCTCTGTTACCAGCTGTGTACAGAAGATCTTCATTGTTTCTTTTCCAGGGGTGATAAGGGGGAATTCAGAATGGGGAGCTGTGGGATGCTATTTTAAAAAAATTAAACTTTGCTTCTCCCCTGGAATTTACTTTCCAAATGGGAGATGCAGCCAAAGAGTGGACTTGCCTGGGGTCTGCTGTTTCTCACAGTGGAAGATCAGAAGTTGCTCTTCTCCTTCACCTGCTTCATATCTTATTACTCCACAGGAAGGATTCAGATCCATATTCAGCCACTTTAAAGTGGCTGGTGCCTGGACTGACAAGAGAGAAAGCAGGCTTTATTTGACTACATTTTTTCTAGTCTTCTGATTCACAAATCATAAATGCACTTTCATGCAGACAGCATGAACCAGGGGGTGATGAAAACATATTACCATTGTCATTCTTTTGTAGGCAGGGCAGCATTGGCAATGAAACAGTTTTCAATAGTACTGATAATTGGAATTTAGGGATCAAGAGGTTGGAGAGTGTTTTTTTTAATAATCCTAACAAGTGATGTTGACTGACTATGGTGAAAGCAACTTGATGGTCTGTAACTACAGTCCCTGGAAAGTCTTCATCTGTACCTCTTATGCATTGCTCATCTTGCACCTCACTGTCAGCTCCTCTTGGCTTAGAGAAGAGTCACTGAAGATTGCATTTGTCCAAGACAGAGTCTATTTTTTACTTCCATTCAAGTTGCTTGATGTTCCCTTGCACCTTTTCTCAGTAACAACAGAACTGCATACAATACCCCTAAATGCACCGAAAACTACAGCTTCAGCTGAAGTTAACTTTATGAGCCTGCCCATTCATAACTGCCAACTTGAATAAAAATATCAAAATATTCTCAGATTATTTATTTGATTGCAGCAGCCAGAGAGAACTGTATGACAGACATTAGTCCACAAGGGAAAGCCAACGTGAGTTCTGCTTTGCTTAACTGATCCCTGGCTTTGTGCCTTTCTGAAACTATTATGCCTAGCTTAAGCCCAGTGATACTTCAGTAAATAGCCTTGCTCTACAGACTATGTCATGAGACTGGACAGACATACATCTATCTCATCTAAATGGCTCTCACCATAATTCTGTATTTTTAGGAAAAGTTTAATTTTCTGTTGTAGACCACATATAATGGCAACCTGAACCCATCTAATACGACCGTACCGTTGCTACTTTGCTCCCTTTGTGTGTATGTCGTTATGACTATTTTTTTTCTCCTGGCCTAATGTGGAAGTTTCTGGGCCAAAAAATCCATAAAGGATTTGGTTGACAGTAGTTTTAGCCCAGTTTCTGTCTTGACAACGCTTGGTTTTCCGTCCACTTATTATAACGTTACCAGAACCTACCCTGTTCTTAATAATTGCAGAGTTTCTCTGTGTTCTGTAGCTGATGCAAAAGGATGACAAGGGATCTCTTCAGTGCAGGTATATAACTAGCTCCTGGCTGCCTAGAGGCACTCTGGGCTTTGCTCTCTTCCTCTGTGGCAATTTTGATATTAGAGTGACTGAGTGAGTACCTTCTTCCTATCTCTGTGATCTGTGTGTGTACAAAGAAGATGATCTCCTGCAATTTAGTTTATCTCCTGCTAAAGCAGACTATACGCCAGGTAACTACTTTTCACAGTGCCATCCAATCAGTCGTGTTGACACTCTGGTGTCACCTTTGTGACAGCTACTTCATAGAGATAACAGGATGCTGGTAGCCAATTAGATTTTGCTGATAGCAATACCGCAGAGTCTGTCCAAGGGGGAGACTGTGCACACCCACAGCTTGACAATAATAATAATATAATTGAAATGGCAAAGCCCAGAGAGGCTGATGTAGCAACCTGTTATAGGTAGCTGCATATGTACAACCCTACAGCAGGGTAGTGGCATACAAGGGACTAGACACACACTTTGATGCTCTCAACTCAAGCCATTCATACCAGCAAACATTAGAAGTGTTAGTATGGTCATAAATTATTTTCAGAAAATTAACTAAGAGGAAAGAGCTTCGTGGCTGACATCTCTCCCAGGAGACAGGGGAGCAGCCGCTCTGTCCACACTGCACTTGCCTTTGCTGAGACAGAGAAGCAGGAACTGCTCTGTGCCATGTCCCCAGATGGCAAAGCAGGTAATTTTCTCTCGTGCGCCTCTCATAAAGGCAGCAGGCAAATGCAAGAGGCTGCAAGCAGCACAATTTTTCTGGCCACCGCGAGAGCCCTGTGTGCTGAGTCACCTCACACGTACTCAGGGAACAGCCAAGCGTGGCCGCTCAGACTGGGTGTTCTAAATCATTGTAACCTTTTGCAATGTTTTAAGTTTGCTACTTTAAAAAAGAATAAATCTATTTCGTTTCTACTTCTGAATTTCTTCTTTATACTCTGGTGTGCTCTTCACAGAAGCAAGAACTATAGACATGTACTCTGGGGAGACGGGTTATTTCTCTAGAATGAAATGAAAAATATTCCCCATGGTTTTTCTGGAATAGGGATGCAAAAATGCTGGTCCTCTGCCTTTGTTATTCTCTTGCATCCTTTTCTCTACAGAAGAGGAATGCACCCTCTCTTGCAATTAATCTTCATGATTCCAATGGTAGGTGAAAGTATTTCCAGTTATTTTTTTCTTGGCTTGAGGAAGTCTGGAATTAACTGTCCAAATCAGGTCATCTGTCTAGAAAAGCTTTTCTAAAGGTTTTCTAAACCCTCTGTTAAGTGTTTTATATCCAACAACTGACACGGAAAAACTTTCATATGCTTCCTCGTGTGCACATCCACCTCCCTTGCAATCTTGATTGCTCCTGCATGTGCAGCTGCCACGTGTAGAGTCACACATGAAAGTATGGATAGTATAGGTGGTTGTGTCCCTACCCCCCTCCCTGACTCACCCGGGCAGGTTTTTATCCTGGCTTTTGAAATCACACCAAAGCTCGTTCGTCTTCATCAGCCCTGGCAGATAAATCATATTCACAGTAGTGCAGCTGCACTCATGGCTGACAACTGGGTATATTTTTCATAGTGTGGTAAAGGCAAGAGTCCTCCTGCTTCCCTGTAAATTGAGTAACGTGTATGTTTCAAATGATGAGATGAGCAAATAGACACAGTGATCTGGGGCACGTGCTAGATGGAGCTGCTGTTCACGCTCAAGGTAGCCTGTGCCATGGCTCTTTGCTGCCTGAAAGACTTGTTACTCCAAGCTGCTTAGTTACAGAGCCTTGCCCTATATTGTGCTTCTCTTGTGTGATATTTTGAAATCTTCACGTTAGAATTAATGTTTTTCCTCTACTGGTGGAGGAAGTATCACTTCTGGTTTTGTATGGAGGATTTGAAGACTGATTATTTTGAAGACAAGGGCAAGTGTGTATTTCTCCCTGTTTTCACTTAGGGGCTGGAGTGACTCAGAACACATGCTCATGGGGCCAAGCACATAATGGCTCAGTACAGAGTTTGGGTTATGGCCATCCTGCAGTCACACAGTGGCGGCTTTAACATCTCAGTTGCTTCAGCGTCCCCTGAACATTGTTTTGTGTTTTGCAGGGCATGTGCCTGTCAGAGAGAAAACTGAGTGAAGGGAGGTGTTCTGGGTTTGAGTTCATCTCAGAGAATTTCAATGAAAAGTATGTTTTAGACCTGTAACCTCACAAACAGGTGAGAAGTTTCCAGAGTCCCATTATACAGGCAGAGAGGATGGGTGACCTTGAGCTGTGCTCTGCTCCATCCTGGCAGACCTGCACTGCCTCCCAGCTACCTCTCACCTGTGCCATACCTGCATTCCCCATACAAAGCCCTTCCATACAGGATAAAGCTGTCAGGAACACAGCCGTCTCACGCAGGGCTGTTTGCAACACGAGAGGCACGTGAGCTCAAACATGCCCCGAAAAGGAATCTGTGCTTTTCTGGGCATATAATAAATGCAAGAAAGGGTGAAATGCTGTGGATAGATGGCTCAGACTCTGACATAAGTCATACTCTGTTCTCAGACATAAGGTACTGGGACCAATGCAAGGTGGGTAGCTGTGTGTAATCCTGCTTTAAATGTGAAGGCAGAATGCAGATTACAGTGCTGAGTGCTCTGAGGCACTACTGCTTGGTTTTTTCCAATATTGTGTGTTTAGGGAATTTGAAGGAAGACTGAGATCCAGCCCACTCTCAGTCAGTAAGGGGAAGAAAGATACAGAGATACTCATTCCCAAAGTGGGCCCGGAGCAAGGGGGTCATGGAGAGAATCAAGAAGGGAAAGAAGATACCCTTCCCCCAAACCAGGGGTGGAGAGTAGCTGAGCAACAGAAACCTGTCAAGATAGTAACTAATAACAATTAATAATTTATTGTACATCAAATAGCTCTTTTCCTCCTGGTTTCCAAAAGCTCTTTGCAGACTATATATAGTGACTGCAGTAATGCAGTCACTATATAATGCAGTGTGGTATGCACTTTTCAGCAGCATGGTTTAGGAAAAGCCCTGCTGCTGAGGCACGCTGGAGCCCCATCAGCCCAGAAAAACACTAGGAAAAGATTTTCACCCCCAATCCTGCCTGCTTCACTGTTTAAAAGAAAAGAATGAAAAGAAGTGCTCTGTAGCAATAATTTGATGACTAGAAAGAAGGCAGAGCATTGTATGGGTGTTATTCCTTCCTGCCTACAAAGACAGGCTGTCCCAATAAATTCAATTGCATAGACATTGAGAGAAGGAGGACGGGGGTTGAAAGAAACAAATGTATTTTAGAAAGCCTATGATAATGACTTAAAATTGCTTTTCTTCATAATTGCAATTTTAAGAGCTGACATCTAGTGATGAGCCGAGTGCTGGATGTTGATGGCTCATAGAACATGGGGTCTTAAACACTGGCTGTTACACTAATTCTTATCCATCCTTGGACTTCTTCAATTCAGAAGGAGGATGATGCTTCTAAGGCAGTTGGGGGAGGGTGAATTAGGAACAATACATGTGAAGATCCAAGAGAGCAGGTCTGCTGACAGACACACTGTCATGCATTGTACCACTTTCTCATTGCATCTGAATTTGTTCATCTCTGCTTCAAAGTGCTGCCTTCACCTCCCTGAGGGAACACAGAGCAGGCATCTGAAGGGGAGAGCCCAGCTGTATGGGACAGGAGGTGCAGAAGCCTATGCCTCCCTGAGAGGACTGCAGGCAGAGTAATGCTTAGAAAAAAGCAATTAAAAGAGCTGAGCAAACAAATGATAAATAATGTAGTAGGAGTTGGTGTAATGAACCTCCTTAGGAAAGCTGGCCCATAGGCCAGCCTCAAGTTCCCTGAACCTGTGCAGGAGAAACCCCACCTCTTATAACCACCCAGTGCATAAAGTCACTTTGGAGGAGCAATTAGGGAAGAAGCTGCTTACTCCATTGCTCTTCAATCACGTGCTGTTAAGTTTAGGGGGTGATGGGAAACCCTAGTGGATTAACTGAGGCTGCTTTTTGTAAGTGAAAGCTTACTTATGTAAATGTGTTTAAGAGTGCCCTTCTGTGAAACTGTTTGCTACATTTCCTGAAAAGAGCTAATGGAAATCCTCTCTTTAGAGATGATGCAGTTAGGATTGTGTTATGGATTTCACCTGTGGATGCCTGAAACTCAGGTGACCAGCTACAAAGATTCTCTTCAGGGTATGGCCCTGTTAGATACAAATGCTGAACTGTCAGGAGACCTCCCATTTCCTGCTTATTTTATTAGGCTTTGATAGACACCTAGTGCTTTGAGTGCATTTTGGGTTGTAGTTCTTGCCAGAGTCAGTTGCAACTATGAGATCATGGGATTGTCTTGTTTTTTCCCTTTCCTGCCTATGCTTAGATTTATAATTATGAAGCTCTCCATTCCTGTGGAGAGACTCATTTTGTCATGGAGCCTGCAGTTACTATCAGCAATAAATGGTCCTCACAGCTTTGTGCCAAGGAGACTGAGAATGAACTGATGTTGGAGAGAGATTCATGAAAACAAAGTGGCCTGGCTTGAAAAGCTCACCTAAACTCCTGTTCAGTTTGTGCTTGGAGGAGAGCAAAGAAATTATATTTTCAGGCTGCAATCCTTGTGTCCTGCTCTTGTAGCAGCCTTGATGTTTTGGTAAGAGGGCATGGATTCCTCCATGTCCCAGAGAATAATGAAGAAAACTGGAATAACGCACTCCAACTTTTCCTGCCAGTCCATTTGGGCGCTGCCATTTGACTCTTTCGTGGTGCTGACATCCGCCCCCAAAAACTGGTATCTCCTAACATGATGATGATGATGTTTAGTGTCAGTAGGATATGCAGCTTAGGGTGAGTTTTCTCTGTATTTGCACCATGCCTCATGATCTCATTGTGGGGCTGAAACCTGTGTCTGGGTGAATTTATTCCCCAGGATGCAGCACCCCTTTGGCTGTGGTCCTCTTGCATCCCTCCTCACTCAGCTGTAACCTGCATGACCCCCATTGACACATCCTGTGGCATCTGCTCTCTGCTCCAGCACTTTCCTGGAGAAGGGAGCGTATTCCAGCCCTTCCCCTCCCATGGAGCAGAGTCCCCAAAAGGTGGAGAGGGAGGAAATAGTAGCAGAAAAGGAGGAGGCCAGTTCAGTGGAGCAGGCAGTGAGAAAAATGGTATCAGACTGATAGAGCAGATATTTTAACACTGCAGTAGCCCCTGTTGGATTTCTTATCTAAGCACTAGGCTCCATGGTGAGTAGGACCAAATCTAGCTGTATCTGCTGCTTATGTTCACCTCCTTACCTTGTCCTGGTTCTCTTGTCCAACTATTTCCATTTCTCTCTTCTGACTGTCTATTAATCTCCTGGTTTTCCTCCAGTCTCACACATTTCTTCCATGTCAATTTACAGACCCAATATCACGACAAACACTTCATCCAAGCTGAGCTTCTTCCCCCAGCTCTAGATCCTGAACCTTTTCTTGTAACCGTCCCTGTAAGGATTCTTAGAACTGATCTGTGTGTTTTGCCACTGATCCATGGTGTCTCATCAGCTGAGACACTCCTGCTGATGATTATTTGGTGTACAGGTGTCCCTGCTCTTTACTGAAGAAACCAGAGCTGTGTGTCTCTCAGGAACTCAGGGAGAACAGCAGTGTTTCTATAGAGCAGTCTCAGGGCGGACAAAACCTTCAAAGTGTATTCCCTCTAGATCTAACATCATTCTTGAGGCGCAGCATGTGGACTTTTACTTCATAGTTTTCTGCCATGGTGAATTTATCTGTATTTTTCTTGGATGTATTGATGGCACATTTCTGTGTGGAGCCCATGGTCCTGCCAAATGTCATGTTCTTGCTGCCCATTTGAGACCATAGAGCCTCCAAGTTGAAAGTTACCAACTTTCCTTCTGTCTCTTTACAGCGCCTCAAACAGTAGCAGAGCTTTTGCAGAGGGGAAAAAAATTGAAGGGGAGGAGGGGTAACCCAATGCAATAACTCCAGCATTCAGTGCAGTACTTCACTCTGGTAAATCAAGTCTTGGAAGTTTCCAAGGAGCTAAAGCAATGATGCATCAGATACTGTAAGTACAGGCTGACCTGTAACAAATATTTTTAATATTGGCTTTGTTTTGAGCATATGCTTTTACAAGAGACTGTTATGGGACACCTATGGTGCCAGAAGGGTTTGGGATAGTCCCAGCACATTGTCTTACAGCAGAAGCTTGTCTTTTTCAAGTGGTGGGGAGGTGAGACACTGAGAGGGAAAATTTCGGGGAACAGAGAGTGCTGGGTGGGAAATGTTCATTCAGAGATTATTGCGTTGTTCAGGCCTCATCTTTGCTTTGAATCCATGACTTTTCTTCTCGAGTCTCTGGAGAGACTCTGTTTCTGCCTCCCCCATGTCCCCTGTTGCTCTCCATAGCACAGCCTGCAAGGGGCTGTGAGCAGCATGTGAGGACGGCTCAGTGCCCACGCTTGCTGCATGGACTGGTCCCTTCTCCTACATCCCCATCCTGGTGGCCACACCACCTGCTTTTCCCAGAGCTTTGTAGCTTTTGCACATTCCTTTTACATAGCCCTGGGCAGGGAGCTGGCTGGATGGGATGGAGAAAATGGTGACAGCAGGAAAGAAGGAGGAAATGGGGAAGGAGGGAGGAAACAGTGGGGGCCTGGGGAGAGAAGATCATTGCCTCTGATCTATTATGAATTCTCCTGGGAGACAGCCAGTAGGCAGGAAAGTGAATGATAACCAAACCAGATGAGGAATTGCTCTGTGTCCCTGATGTATTTTATTCTCGACAGGCATTTAGTTTCTTTAACTATCAAACTAACTATTTCTCATATATATATTACATAAGCTGTGAAAGATAAGGCATACACACCATCAATCAATTTTTCTGTCAGAATCCCTTTACCTATTCTCTTTTTTTTTTTTTTTTAATGCTTTCTACTCTTCTTTAAATTATACTCAAAACAAGGGTATCGTTATGGAAAGTTGACCAAAATGTAGTTGAAGGACCATTTAACCACTCCACAAAACAGAAAAAAAATGTGAAAGAACAGGCTGTGGCATTGTTTTGAAGCTGGATATAGAAAATAATGGACCACCAGTGTATTGGGTTTTTTCTATCAATGGAGAGAACTCCTTCCATACGAAACACGTTTGTCTGGGCTTCTAAAAAAGCTAACACTGGGAAGGTAGAGCATGAGCTCTTTAGGACTACAGTTACTGCTAATTCACCAAGAAACCTTCTTCACCATTGAGCAGAGAATTATTTTCTTTCATTTTTCACACTGATAAACATACAATATCTGCACCCACAGAAAGAATAGAATCACAGAATCAGTCAGGCTGTAGTAGACCTTTAAGATCATTGAGTCCAGGAAGATACACTGCTTTTATCTGTCTGGGCCTACTGTCTGGATTGCGTAGAGAAAGGGAAATGTGGATGAGCACAGAGAGAATCTTTCAAAACATCCTGTCAGTTCCATGTAGTCCTAGATCCGTGTTCCCTCTGCCCATACTAGCCTGACCCAACCTCCACACAGAGTGTGGCAGAGTCCTGGTGTGATCTTGCCTTCGCACCGACTCTCCTATGAAACACCCCAGTGAAAGAAATGGTCAGAGCCCTCTTTATTAATGTCACTATCTTTCTGGCACATAGATTAAAGAGAAAAATGAAAAAAGGCAACAAGACTCATGGATAACCCTGTAATCTCTAAATGCATTTGTTACTTAGTACATGTGCCTGTGAGACTTTTATGCAATACACTGTTGTTCTCCGTAACTCCTTGAAGCAACTGCACTGTAATTGCAGATTATTTGAGATTCAATGTGGAACTTCTAATGTGGTGAGAAGGAACAATGTGGCCCCATTCAATTTTTGGATCTCAATTTCAGAGCTGCTGAGTATCTAGTGTACCATCTAAAACCAGAAAGAGTGATGACACTCTGAGAACCAGGATGGCCCTTGTATTTTTTCTTTTCTGATTTCACCTTAAATTAACCAGACATTTTTTCTGTGCTTCTTAACTCAGCCTTTTATTATGTTTGATAGAGTGAAAGAATGTTTTTTTCCTCCCCTTGTATCTTGCACAATGGAGAACATAATGCTTTTGCTTTGAAGTCTTTGCTGCTATCCTGCCTACAAAGTCAGGCCTATCTTTTGGTTTCCAGCTTAATTAAATGTGCCTACATGGAACAAGAAAGCTGTCACGAAAAGCCTGAAATGGCCTCTTCCTCCTATGATAGCACACAGCCTCTGACTACTCTGGACTAAGTTCACCTTGTACCAGCACACGTGCTGGATTTTGTAGCATGCCTGGCTTGTTTTATGTGTGGGGAACAGTAAGAAAAACTATGATTACTCTCTGGGCTAAGGTCCTTTGTTGTCAATCTGAAATGACTGGGTTGATGCAGCAAATCTTTGTCTTTCTGCCTACACCAGAAGAACTAAATGACCTCAACCAATCTCAGCTGAAGGTGCTTCCTTCAGCCAAGACTTTCAACTAATAGTTGAGCATACTTGGGTTACTCTGAACAGGGTGTTCCTTGAAATTATGCCAGAACTGTAGAAACTGATGTCTTCTAAGTAACATAATATTGTAATGCTTTTCTTTTTCCATGTAGTTAAGAGCATCTCTGTGTGTTTCTAGTAATTCTCAATGGAGTGTTTTCCATGTCCATTTGCTGGACAGTGTCTCTGTGGCATAAAAAAGCCTTCATAACCAAGAAGTACACTGGATTTTCAACAGGTTTGTGGCAGAAGCTCTTTGGTGTTTAATCCTGGCAGAAATATTTGTATCACTAGAAGCAGCTGGGTTTGTCCCATTCAATATTGCATTATGCAGGTGGAGCGGCACAAGAAATCACCCAATCTCCAATTGGCAGGCAGTTGCTGGAGGATATCTGTTTGAATGATGCTTGTCAATAGAACTGAATTGGAATTAATTGAAGCTCATAGTTTATTTACTAGGATTTCATATTCTTAATAACTTCTATTGATTGCTGAACCTTAGTTTTTGTCTCCTTATAATTAGAAATGTACCCAATTGTCCACATCAAGAGTTGGACTTTTAGTGCTGCATGTTAGGATACCTAGGATGGCCTTCAGCCATTGATTTCATCCCAATCACTTGAAGATGAGTATCACATAATCCCTCTTAAAGAGCTTCTAGCAACATTTTGGGAACTACTACTTGGATCCAAGGCATGAGCAGCCCTCATCAATGCTGAGCGTGCCTGCACACTGGAAGAAAGGCTTAACATCACTAGAGCAATTTTGCCCCAAGAAACATGGCTAATTTAGAAGTGACTCTTTACAGCTTTCCATTGCTAATTGTGCTTTTGTTGGCATAGACTGAATACTCTTACTCCTCTTATTTAGGGTAAACTGTCCCATGTGTGCCATGGCAGGCAGGCAAACAAGTCATCAGTATTACACCAGCTAATAAGTCTGTGATATTATGCTGATACAATGCTGACAAGGACCTTGTTCCCAAAATGTTTCCTATTGTCATAAGATAACTTGCTTTAGAAGTCAGAAGAGAGCAGATGGACCAAAGTATTTTATTCATTATGAGCATAAGGTCTCATGTATAGAGGTCTCATTTTGTTACTCCAGCTTCAGTGTTTCCCAGGCAGCAAGGCCATAGTGACATTCCTCTTGCACAAAAACTCTTTGATTCATAAACAACTGGATAACAAACAACAATTAATTGCCATCAAGTACTGCAAAAAGGGCAACAGTATCAGTCTCATACGTGTGACAACACAGATCATTCCTAACTTTCATTTAAATTGTACTAGCAGATTTTTCAGTGCCAATATATAGAAAAGTCTTGCTAAGTAGACCTTGTAAATTGGAGATTCGGCAAACACATCGCAGGTTTTTCAAGTGCTTGCCTTCTTCAGCTTAGGACATACTCTCAGACATGCCTAGTCAGTGTCATGCAGCTCCTTCTTAGGGTTAAAATTTGAATAGAGATCAGCATCTTCGAAAGAATTACCTGTTTATTTTGAAGCATAACTGGATGCCAAGTTCCTCTGAAAATTTGGCTCACAGTGCCCTTGACTTTGCCTTAGTTGAAATGGAGAGAGTGCTCAAGGGGAGGAGCTCCTTCATATTCCACAAAGTTTTCTACCTACATCACTCCTACTCTGACAGTGTCTCACAGTTTCTCTTTTGTCTGTATGCCACTATTGCCAGCCTATGTCTGATCAATTTGCATTTGCTTTGGAAACACTGAATAAAGGACTTGAGTGGCAATGGAGGCCTTGGATCTTCTTATAAATTCTGAGGAACTTCTGGCTTGTCACTCTGCTTTCTGTTGTGTCTTTACCTTGTTTGTCCAGTTCTACAGTACATCTTTGCCAGAACTCGTGTCAGCTGCTACAGTATAAAATCTATATAACAAAAAGAGCTTCTGTCACATAAGATGGACCCACAATGATCATCTTTTCAGTTCTTTTCCTGCCCTGTTTGCAATCTTCTACAAATCCAGCTCAAGGAACTTTGCCAAGCACTCGTTATATAGTTAGTATGCCATGACCTATCTCTGGTGCTGATCCCAGGGATGGAATAGAAAATTTCCATAATATTAGGCTTTTCTAATCTCCAAAATAGGGATACACATCCAAACTGCCAAGTAGGAATGGTCCCTGGACCACCCTATAAGTTCCCACCATGTGCCCTAGAACTGTTTAGGAGATTGGAACTTGGGCTGGGCCCAAAGAATGCCAGGAATTGCTCTAACAGTTGAAAAATGTAGGTTATGAGGTCCAGGTGCCTGGAAATGCTTACTGACACTGTTATTTGTTTAAAGAGATGAAGCCACGATGTTCGCATACCTTTTGATGTTGTCCTTGTGTTTATAGGAGCCCTCCAAGCAGAATGAGGTCTCTCTTATAATGATTTGCCTTATTGCTCATTAAGCATGGTCACTACTTAATGTATTACACTTGGATTCTCTTAAACATCTTTAGCTGCTCTTTTTGTTGGCACAGCAATACCTCCTGCTTTCTGAAAGGTCAGGGCTTTTTCGGACAACAGTGTCATTTGGATGCTTTCCTTATGTAACTGTTACACTAACTCGTCCTTTTAATGAATACTTAAATTTATTCAAAGATCATAAACCTTGGTGAGCATCTTCAGTTTGGGTACATAATGGCCAGAGTATTCAGTGGGATTTGGATCACAGTTATTAAATCAAAATCTCTCCATGTTAATGAACATCTTAGAAGTGAGAAAGGCTCCCATATCACCAGAGTCCTAGGCAATGCAGTCTTCTGCCTTTCACTTGTAATATAATCTGCAATATAACAGAGTTTGTTCTAGTGCAATAACTTTCCACTCTCTTCTTCTCTTTCATTACCTTCTGTCACGTGGCCCAGAGTTGCCATCATGGTAGTTACTGAGAGGACTGTTAATGACAAACAAAAGATGAGGAAGAAAAAATCACTTATTTCCGTGAATCACTGTTTTGTCTAATGGCTTTCTAACAAATACTTTTTCCATGCCTGACTCAAGATGTTAAGGAAATGAAAAATAGCCTTAATCACAGTAGGGGCTGTAGCTGGAAAATGAACCCCATTTATTGATGAGCTGTCCCATAATTCTCCCATAGAAGGGTACTGCTATGCTCTCCAAACTGCACTGTGTGGATCCAAGTGAGCCCAGGAAAAGTTATTATGCAAAGCTCATCTCAGGAAGCTTATGCTCACACTGTTAGGGTCCACACCTTCATTGTGAAACAGGCAGGAAATTTTTAGGTGCCACAAAACCGAAAAGGTTGAAAACCACTTTTCCATAATTGATAGCAATTACCGAGTAGACAACCCCCAGAGGCACAATGGTTATCTCCTCAGATCTCATCTTCCTGGGTTTGGAACTAGAATTTAGATTTAGGCCCATCATGGTTTTCAACAGTATTGGCCCAATTAGTCTAATGAGAAATTTTATTGTTTGTTTTACTGTTGAATCGAAGGATTGAGTATCTGGACTCTTTTTTTAATGGGGTAGGAAAGCTTGAAGGCTTTTTCTGATGGGATTTTTATAACCACCATGGAGATGAATGGTCAAGTGCCATGGAGCATTATGTTGATCATGTGCTGTTTCCAAGGAAACTCGGGATGGAGTTTCTAGAAGCCCTTTGTGTAGAACAGCAAAGCTACATCCCATCTCTGTCAGAAGTAAGGTCCCAGGATAGGATCAGGACTCAGCTGAAGAACTACATGCATCAACTAAAAGCAGAGATGTAGGATAAATACCTTAGTGAAGAACATCATGTACGTGTTGCTTTGGGCCAAGCTGTGAACAGCAAACAGATTTTTGCAGTCAAGCCTAGAAATGGTTAAGTTGCTGCCACTTAATTTTCTGGAACAGGAATCTGAGAAATGCAGGTCACTTCAAAAGAATGGAGATTGACTGGAGAGTGCTGCCACCTGTACCAGGCAGCCAAAAATGCTCCTCTTCTGAGCTGGGCATGCAGCCCTGTGGAGGGTGGCACCCAGCAGCACTGCCTGTGGATCCTGGCTGAGAGAATGAAAAGCTGATTTAGCTGTATATTTGACTGTGTGGGCTACTGAAGGACAGCATTTAGCATTGTTTAAAGGGAAGGCTGGGAAAAGGTTAGGCAGGATGTTTGTTGCTGCTGATTTTTTATTATTTGAATAACACAAACACACCCGCACACGCAAAAGTACTGTTCTAAGCAAAACATGTAACATTTTCTTAATTCTTTTCCCTTCGTCCACAAAATTAATGGCTTTACCAGAGGCTTCAACCAGAAATCTTTCAATCTGTCCTACAACATATTGGAATAGTTACTGCAGTAAAACTTTCCTTAGTGTAGATGCAGCAAAATCAGTAGAAAAGTACTTTATATTGTGCAGGAACAAGGAATAAAATAAAATAACATAAGATAGGTTTAAACAGGCATTAGCATCTCAATAGAAAGATAGAGATGATCCATGCATAATTTTCTATAAATAAAACTGGTTTAGAGGATAGTTACTTGAAGGTCAGAGATACTGTTAGGATTTTTAAGTATTTTTTTTCACATGGCAAGATTCAACCCAGAGGCCATCTTGTAGAATGTGCTAGTACTAGTCTGTAAGCTTTAGGTGGGAAGTCATCATTTGTAGTAGCTGTTGGACAACAGCAATTAAAAAACATATCATCTTGGGAAAAAAAAATAAAAAAATAATTAAAAAAAAAGTTCAGAAACTACTCCAGAGCTGATGGAAAAAGCAGAGGCTGGGCAACCAATTCTGAAACTTTGAAAGCCAAAATTGCTTGGAAGCATGGGGGAAAGACCCATTTGCCCCTCTTCAACCTACCAAAACCCCAAAAAAGTATAATATTTCAGTTAAGATTTTCAACAAAAATGCTTATCCATGTATAATTTCCTAGTTAAAAACAACAACAAAAAAAGGGTCTTAGTATTTTAAATTTTTACTTCATAGCACTGTTTCTCAGTGAAAATTTGGGTAAAAGTGACAGACAGAAAATGCTAGAGGGAAGATAAAAATTAACAGACTTTTCAAATAACTTTCCTGTTTAAAACAAAATAAATAAAAAAACTTTCACATGTCTTATTAAAAAAACAAACAAAAAAAAAAAACCAAACTAACAACCTTCCCCCCCCAAAAAAAAACCAAATCCCACACAACAAATAACAAAGAAAAACTTTTAAAGATCTATCTACTTCCAGATCACAACTGATACAGTAAAACTCACATTTAAAATCCTGGCTTTGTGCCATTAACAGAGCACAGGTGTCATATGCTGCTATGAGAAAAGTACATGTTTTTTGAGAAAGCTGCTATGTTCTTATTGTACGGCTTCTGTGTAGATTTAAGGTCCAGCTGTTCCTGAAATATTTTAGTGCTACAGCACAAAAGTCTGTCTAGATCCCATTAATAAGATCTCTATATATCTGGAATCTCGAGTCACACAGTTTTTTGCTTGTGTAAAGATGCTTTCTGCTGCTAGTCGCTCTCATGCCAGCGAAACCACAATTGAGGATCCAAGAGTATCCCTGAGCCTCAAATGCAGAACACAAGTGACAGGATGTGCTTTATGCATGCCTGCCTCAGCCTAGGAGCATAACACCAATTTTACTGGAGCCTCAGGCAGTCAGTTCTGGGCATACAAAGTCTCTGTTTCCTCCAACAATTTACCAAAGCATTGAGCTCTCAGGAATGACTTACAGTTTTTATCACAAATTTATCTCCCTGCTCCTTGTTGTGCATGTTTCTGTTTTGTTTCTTCAGACCTGTTTTAATGAGTGTGTTTTCTAACTTTGCATCCTTGGAACAGGCCCAACAATCATGTTACATGGTCTCTATCTCCCTGTAACATGGGATTTGTGCCAAAAACCACTCCTTAAGACTTAAAACAACAGCAACACAAACAAACAACCACAACAAACAAACAACCACAACAAACAAACCATAAACACCACAGTGAGAGCTTTTAGTCAGAGCTCGTTCTCCAGTTGGTTGCCAGCTCCTTGCTTTCTGCTTCATCTTTTCTCTAAACTTTTATAGCCCCTAATCATCTGTAAAGCATTGCATACCCCTACGGTGCTATATAAATGAAATAACAATGATGCTCTTGAATTAATTGGGTGCGTTTGCATACAGTAGTCTTATAATATCCCTTCCTCTTTGTAAGACCCTCTCATGTGAGGCTGCAGATCCAATTGCCACAGATAATTCAGTTTTAGATTGAAGGTGTATAGGAAGAATCTTATTTTTTTCTCTTATGGGCCCTTTGTGGGGAGAATATGTTTTAGTTCATTAAAGGTGCACATTAGGCAATTATCTTCCTGTTTCTCATTTTTTCCTCCTCCTTCTTACTCCTTAGTGCTAAATGTCTCCTTACAAAGCCCTGAATCTCATGCAGTTTTAGAGATTCCCATAAATGTACTTTTTTTTTCTAATTTGGCATGGAATAGACCTTTCTCCCCAAGATATGACAATGTATCAATCCATGGCCCAAAGCCGATGCCAACAATGCACAAGTGGCAGCATCCAGAAGTCAGGAGTGACAAAGGAGATGTACAGATGCCCTTGTGGTACTCATTCAGTTGTTGGTCACTGGCACAAGGACTCTGTCCTCATTTTGAGGGTTTGACTCATGAAGAGAGCAGGTACCAGCAGTGCCCTTGCTGTGTTGCTACCAGAGCTCAGATGACTTGAGTCCTGCTTCTGACTCTGGCAATAACCACAGGTGCACTACGATATTTCCCTGAACCTAGATCTTGGGTTTGGCCCTCTATTTTTTAAAGCCTCAGTAAACAAGAGGTTAATCCAACCAGGGGGCCTTGCTGGCACTAGAACATGATGAAAGCTAAAGAAAAATGGGAGCAATCCCTCTTAACCAGGCCTCTTACAGGTCCCTTACGACACCTAATGATGACTGTGATAAATGGCTTACGTGTGACTTTGACCATCTACAATTAATCAACACATCCCATAGTATAAGATCACTGCTCACTGGGGTGCAAGGTCACGGGCTTGCTCCTGACAGAGTTAACTGAATAAGAATAATCCTGTTCTTGGTATCCAGTTTGACAAAGTTCAGACAACAAAGAAGTCACCCAAAAGCTGGAAGCTCTCTGTCACTCAAGCAAGTGAGACTGACTTCCATGGGGGAAGTAGCAGCTTGGAAATGCGAGGTGATCATTGCCAGCAGTATGGCAATGCTCTGGGTGTTGGCATTAACCATCCTAAGTAGGGTTGTTGAACCTGAGGAGCTACTTATTCATCAGGCATAGGCGAAGAAGCATGGGGAAATCCAAAATCAAACACTTGCAGAGGTCACTGGAAAGATGTCACTGACTTTTCAGCTCATAATCCCTAGACAGGAACCAGAGGAAAGGAAATCTAAGAGTCTTCTCTAAATTCAGAATCCATTTGGAGAATAACCATAGAGATTCGAGGTAATGGCCAACATATGAGACCACTAGGTTGTTAAGATCCCTTTTCTTTTGAGGTTATGGTTCTATATTCCAATTTTTTTTCTATTTTCATTGTATAATTTCCCATTGTCAGTTCCTCACTCATCTGCTACTTGTCTGGGCAGCTGCCATCTAAATCTACACCTTCCCTGCCCCTGTCTTCAACAGCCTGACAACTGAAGCTGCAGATGGCCTCTTTCTACTGCCTTCTACAAGACAGTTTTCAGATAAGTCCTCTGCAAAATGTGAAGGCGAAAGCCACAGAATAAGGGGCTGAAGTACAACTGCCTTTGCCAAGGTACCTGTGCAGCCAAAATCAAAGCAAGCTGTTCAGTGCAGAGGGCAGAGGAAAGACTGATTGCATCTTTGGAATATCTTCTTTCTCTATAGCTAGAAGATAAGTTTCCCTTGGCCTGTACCTGGTGGTATAGCAAAGATGCCATAAGACACACATTAGTGCATTTTCTAGGACATGGCATTCTTCATTCACTGACGTTGGGCTGCAAAGACTGCACGTGTCACTGAGGCTCTGGAGCGCCAGAGAAACTTTTTGTGCATTTGTTCTTGGCAACTCCATTAGAATATCTATTATATTGATTACAGTACTAGTCTGTGTCTTCTCTTTGAAAAACAACACAAGCTTTCCTTTGCAGAGGTATACACTACCTGCATAACTCTACCCAGGAGCTGTCCATGAAGGATCAGACGTCCCAATTCAGACAGGCTCCATTTGGCAAAAGGAAAGCATCTGGAAAGGAGCAAAAAGAGCCTTTAAATAAGTTCCTGATGTATCTCGGAGCAGTCTTTTCTCTTTTTTAATTCAAGCTGCACTCATTGATACTGAAGCAAGGTCCAGAACAATGCAATTTCCAGATCTACTTTTCTGACAATAGCCTGGTAGAGAACATGCTTATTACTAGGAGTGAGAAACAAGATATTCAAAAGCTAAACTGAAGCTATGTCTGCTACAAGACTGGTGTTGAGACCAAAGACCATGCACCACATTTATATCCTGTCCCTGTCTCTGGCATGCACAGTGCCAACTGGATGCTTGCATAAACCCAAGTTGCTTGTTGACCCGAGCGACTCCCCAAGCGTGTTCAGGCAAACAGAGTGCTGGGGACTCTGAAATGTATGCCTGGTCAACACTCCAGCTTGCATTTGTAAGTTTAGAGTCTGTACCATAGAGAACTTCGACCTTGGGGTAACTTCAGTCCGTCTAAACTGAGCCTAAGAGTGTTGAATAAATTTAGCAGCTAACTATGAGTATCTCTGCTATGACCTTCTTACGACTGTGACCACAGACAGTTTCATGGCAACCATAGTCACCTTCTGCCTTCAGTAGTAAATCTCTTCTGCGTAACTTGAAGGATGGTTCTATTAGAGTCCTGTATTCTAAGTGTCAAACTACAAGCAACCTGCTTCCCACACAGCCCCAAAATATGCTGTATCTTGCTTCATTGATTTCTCAAGCAAAGTTGTCGGGGAGGTGGAATCACGCACAGCCAGATACAGAGTCATTGTTCACTCTTGCATTTGCCCTGAGATCATGGGGGATGCAATGCAGCATTCTCAGTTTTACAAGATGCTTGCAAGGCATAACCTCTCCAGGGCACTTATTGAAATGAGACTCTGCACTGAGAGGGAAAAGCTGTACAGATTAAATGCATTTTTATATATTTTCCAATTCCTTATTCACCATGAACATCTTAGTGTTTTTTTCAGAATACTCTCACCACTGTGCTCTATTTTCACCATTTTAACCAATGAAATAACAAAGCTTGATCCAAACTCCCTGAATGTCTAACAGAGCCATGAAATTTCTGACCAAGGAAGGATTTGGAATCTACATTTCAGAGTTTCTAAGAACTCATGGAACTTCCACATTATGTGCAATAGTGTTTTGAATGTTAGGGTCCAGCAACATTATGGTAAAATCAAGTTCTCCAAGTCAGTGGAAGTTGCATTTACCACTGGACTGTCCTTCCTTTCCTCTCCAAGATGCTAGCTTCTGAGTCTACTTACAAGAGAAATGTGTGCTCGTTCACAATATTTGTTGACTTTGATGTAGCTGTTAAAAACAGCAGCATAGATGCTGTTCTCTCAGCAATAAATGCTTCTACTGGTAGAAAAGAAGAAATCCTACTTGGAGAAGAAATGGATCTTCTCGGTGAGAAGCATACCTTAAGGATCTGTTTCAGGGTTCTTTGTGGATACAAAATAGGTGATCTTATGGAAAGCTCTTTCACCATTATATGCCCCAATTTCCCTATGTGTAAAATAGTAACAGTGAACTCCTGATTGACAGGTGAAGAGAAGTGTACAAAAATCAGTAATTTCTGTCATCCTGGATGCTGCCACTTGTGTATAATTGTCATGGACTTTGGTCCACAGATTATTGAGATGCTAGAAAGAGGGGAGGGCAAAAAGAAACACCACAGAATTCCTTGGCATAGTGGAAAGTGTTGTTCTGGAGAAAAATCCCATGTCTGTATTTTCTGTCTGAGCAAGTAGGCCCCTGGAGACAGCATCTTGCCAATGCTGCAGAAGAGGTTTTTGTTTAATACAGTTCTCCTCATTCCCTACTCTCCTCTCCTCCCCTACTACTGATACATGGTCTGTGATTCCTTATCATAAATAAGATTTGTGAGCTCTTTGGGGAAATGGACTGTCTCTTTGCCTAGACTTGTGCAGCTTGTACAAGGGTATAAATAATAATAGTCATTAATGCTAATAATGTGGTTTTTAACCTCCTGATCATCCTCTGTCTGATAAAATAGCTACAGAAAAGAAATCCTGCTTTGAAAAAGAAGCTAATGGCAGAGATTATTAACACTGCAAAGGCTAGCAGAGATCAGGTAGTGGCAAACTTAAAACTGTCTCCTCATGTTTTTCATTGAGTGAGAGTCTGCAAGTGCATCACAGACAATTTTTTAAAATAGTAGGTGGGCTGGAGGCTCTTCTCTGGCCAAAGTGCTGTGTGTTTGTCTGTCTTTACACCTGCTGTCAGCAGCTTGAATACCTTCTCAGCATCCTTTTGCAGAGCACATATCTCAACAGGCCTTGGTCTCATGAGGGCTCTGTACCACCCCTGCAGCACAAGTGATCAACAGTGGCAGGGGAAGGTACACAGACACTCAGTACAGAGCAAGCAAGGGAAAATGATGACCTAGTGACTTTGCTGTAGAGGGGACCTGGATCAGAGGCCACTGAGAGCCTTTCAACTTCTTTTATTTGGCTTGAGAGCCGATCTGTAGTGATTCACAGAAATGTGCGGAGCCCTGCCTACACAAAGATTACTCTCTGCACATTACTGAAGCCCAAGAATTTTCATGTCACTCATACCAAGAGGTATCTTCCTGGACCTGTGTTTTAACTGAAGGAAGACCCCCTCAATACAACCATGTCTGACTGTTTTCTGCACTTCTGGGTAATGTCCTCACAGACTTGGCTTCCCTTCCAAGTTGCACTGATATTGCTACTAAATAGGATGGCATAAAGACATAAATGAGGGGAGACCTGTAGGAAGAAGTACTATCACTTATTTGACATCACATAGTTAAAAGTCTGGATACACTTTTGGGCATGCAAGCCCATATGCCTGGAAAGCCTGTTTTGTTTTGTTCTTTCAGCTATATTTTTCAGTTTAATAAAAGATATCGCCACTTCCTACAAATCTTGCCTCACACTGTTTTCCTTTCAAGTCTCTATCCACAGCAATTTCTGCTCTGGAACTGTTAAAAAAAAGGTACAAATTATTTCTTCCACTAATCATAAAGCACTCTCCCAGTCCCAAATATCTTAAACAGCCAAAACCTTGCTTGCTCAAGCTTTCAAAAATAAAAACAAAATCATAAAAAATATAGCCTTGTGCATGAGACTAGGTCTGGAAAACATAAGCCTGGGAATTCATAATTTCAGGATGCTGTGAAGCATTGCAAGGAGACTCTTGCAATGGGAATGCTCACATGGCTCAAGTTCCAGCTGCCTTCCAGACTGCTGAGTATGGATGCCCTGACATAAAAAAAAATCATAAAAAACTTGCTGTCTTTTTGTATTTCTGTCCAGAAAACATCACACTGTTCAGCTATGTGCAGGTCAGCTCTGCAGATGGTGAGACTGATGCAATTTGCCTCCCATACCTCATTTGGGTGATAGGCACAGGCTCGACAGTCATTTGTTTGGGACCTTCTTGTCAGGGGGATGTGCTAGAGCTCAGTCAGCCAGGCACAGGCAGCAAATGGCTACAATTTCCTTTCCTGCTTTGCCTAAACAACAAAGGACAAGTTCCAGGGGTGCCTAGGCATAAGGCAGTCCTGTCTCTGAAGTCAACACACAATTTATCTAGCAAAGCCAACAAGCCTCGGCCTAAAGATGGAAGTACCAGCTGGGGAGCCCAATGCTTCACTTGCTGGGACCACGGGTCAGGGAGCTGGGCTGCAACATCCAGCAGCTCCTCCCCGGCGGGCACAGAGCATTAATGGAGGGAAGCACAAGGCCCCCAGCTGTGACTAAAGACCTGAGAAGCAACAGCCGGGATGAAAGGCTGCTTCTGGGTGGAGCGAAGTGCGCACTAGGGAAGCTGGGTGCTGTGTCAAGGGAACATCTTTGGTTGAGTACTGCCTGGGAGAACGCGCCCTGGGCCCCAGGAGGAGAAAGGTCTGCCCTGCCAAGCTCTGGTGGAGATTTAAAGACCAGGGGGCTGCAAAAACACTTCTTAAAAGGCCCTCTGTAGTGCTGAGGGATTCCTTGTGCCTCTGCGGAAGCCAGTTAGTACTGGCTGTGGCAAGGGTTTTGTGGTGTAACCGCCTCTCCCTTTGGATTGTGAATTCCCTGCTGCTCAAAGGAGCTGAACAGAATTATTATTTTTAGTCCCGGCTTGAAAGAGCTGACTCTTTTCCCACAGAAAACATGACAACTCAAAAAATTGTCTGCCAAAGTTTGTTTTTTTGGGTGTTCTTTTTTCCCCCTGGGTGCTAGCCAATTTTCTTCTTGTTGTTGTCATTCACACTTGCAGATTTCCTGTAAAATCTTACAAATGTTGAAAGAGCAGAGGCCCTTTCTGCAGAACTTTGTGTGCATATTTCCTTAAAGGCTGGTTTCTACATGCCCATGTTTCAGGCTTTCTCAGCGTGGCCTGGGTGAGGCTCCCCTTGGAGAAGGAGTTGGCACCATGGATACAGTGTGGTAGACATGTTGATAGCATCTGTTATGCCATTTATTTTATGCTCTAATTATGCGACAACGCCTGAACGTGTGAATGTATACTGCTGGCAAATACTTTTTTGTGACGTATCCTTTTATGTGACCCAACTTGTAAAGGAGGTGGGTCTGCAAAGGCTGATGCTAGAGAAACTCAGCCATTTGCGCTGTACCAGTTCATGCAACACATTTGTCTCCAAGAGTTCTCAGTTCAGTCCCCGCTGCGTCATCGCATGGTTGTTGGAATTAAATGAGGGTTCTTTTCATCTCCTCCTTCTTCCCACCGCTCGAGTGCTATTGCTATCCCATTGGTTGGCTATTTCTGCGGATTTTCATCTTAGGGAACTGCTGTGTAGTCGTATGCAACCTTCCACAGTTGCTGGCCTGGCATTTATTTGTTCAAAAATGCTACTTTCAGCTTGGAGTCTTGTGGAAACCCTGATGGAAAATTTTCCCCTTCAAGAAGCCTCAAAAAGACATTCTGCCTTATTTGATGAGTTTCACAGAAAGACAGTAGAGAAGAAAAGAGATGGTAAGGGTAGTGGTGGGTGGCAAGAAGCTGAGAGAGGGAAAAGGTGGGAATACAGATGAGAAGTATGAAGTGGCAGAAAAGAAAGAACAGGTGGAAAGTGTGGTTTGAGTAGGGTTGGCTTCTCTTGAATGTCCAGCTGTGGTGAATGGGCAGCACAATTGCTGTTTTCTCAGTCTACGTAAATGAGCTTAATCAGGTGTGGGACTATTTATCATGGTCTTGAGACCCTTGCATCCCTCCTAAGAGAACTCAGATTTCTGGACACTGCAGTCTTTGACCTTGGGCAGTGGTGGGTTTCACAGAACCACATGACAAATGAGTATTTCTTGCAGAGAGAACATCTCCTTCCACCCCCTTTCCCAAGATCACGTGCAGCACATGCCACAACACTCTTCTAAATCACACTGAAATGCACTATTTATCATAGATGCCCTAGTCCAAAGCCATGACATGAAACCCACAGATAGAAGACTCAATAAAACAAGTAGTAATACACATGCCTCAGAGACAGACACACAGGACAGGACACTAAAACACACAGAAAAAAAACACTTCTCGGTAATCTATGGCTCTTGCCTCCTGCTCACTTTATTAAGCTCTCTCAACTTACAATTTCAGGAATGCTCATTCTCTTATGTAAACCCTGCAAAATTTGCATGGCCAACTGTGTTTCCAATACTATTTCTATTACAGTAAAAAAACCACTAAGCCTTTTGTTAATGCAACATTACATTTGCACAGTTAAATAACAGTAATTTGAAAAAATCTGTAATGGAAAAGTTAAAAGTTCCTCCATCAATTTTAGCATGCCTGCTTGAGAAGTATTTAATGGTAGGTTCGGGATAGAAACTTGGAAGAGAAAATATTATGTGTGTGCTGCACAATCAAGTTAATATTGATATTGCTTGAAGTGACTAAAGCTAAGATGAAATAGAAATGAAAGTGTGAGTGCTTAAACAGTTAATAGCACAAAGCACATTTATTTATTAAAAAAATGGACAAGCATCCACGCTTGGTGCATCTAAATCTATTCACTCAGCCCTAATGAAACACTTTCACTATGCATTAAAAGTAGCTGGCTTTCAATCAGTAAGAGCTCTGTCAGAATTCAACCTTTTATTTTTTTTATTTTTTTTATTTTTAAATACAGGATTGTAGATGTGCTCGTCTATTGCTGATATTTCATTGGTTCATTTGGCATTTGAATACTGGCTAAAGTGGGAGAATTGCAGTAATTTAAAAAGAAAGGACTGAAGAATGAGGACTGCTGTATATTTGGGGTTTGGTTGGTTGCTTCACTGTTGTTTTTTTCTTCTTAATGTTCAGGGGATTTAGGGAGAGCTGAGTGTAACTCTTGACTCAGGCTTTGCCCTCACAATATGTAGGTAGCTGAGAGATTTGGCTAGAGGAAAATGGACTCACTTTTGGCTGGAGACCAATCCCAGAGAATTTCAGCCCACAGAATTTGATACTCCTGCTCATATTTAGTAGTCTAATGTCCCAAGTAACCCCATTGGTATGACTCAGCATGAGCAAGGGAGCCAAAACCCACTCCTGAATGTTTTTGAAGGTTAGGAGTATGTCAAGTACGTTGTGAGAAATAGCTGCTTCTCCTTTCAGTCATGCCAGCTTCTCCAGGGAAGCGTAAGATGCTACTGCCTGAGAGAGTGCTGCTCCCTTTGTGTCTTTTCTCTGGACTTGTAACTATCACTGCCTATTTTGGATGGGAACAACACTGAGTTCACCATCCTGTCACAAACATCTCTATGGAATTTATAGAGCAGAGATACAGTTCTGCTTTTATTTATTATTACTTATTACAAAAGATAATGTTAATTATTATAATGCATATAATATTGATTAATAATTAACACAAGACTAATTACTAGGCGATATTATTAATTACTGGAATCAATATAAATTGCTATCATAAGTGTTATAATAAATGTTGTGGCATTTCAGTACTTAAAGGGGACCTATAAGAAGAATGGGGAAAATTTTTAGCAGGGCTAGTTGTGATAGGACATGGGAAATGATTTAGATTTTTTTTTCAGGCCATGGCATATTCCTATCCAGAGTATGAGATGGTCATATGCTACAGAGATGCTTATTATGGGATCATCTATGGGATCTGTAGGTAAAGTAGACTTTGAGTGGTTGTATAAGGATCTGGTTTAATTGGGAAGGCTGTGGAACCCTATAGGATTATGTGTAGGGCGGGTGGGAGGTGAAGTTATGTGTGTGGCTGTGGGTAGCTGGGAAGCTGGCATAGGTAGCAGGTGAATTTTGGTGCCATATATGGGAGCTGAGGAGATTTGTGAAACAGTACAAATGCATATAATGCTGTATATTATATCAGATGTACATGGTTAGCACTGAGGTAATGGATCACAAAGGTATTGGACAAATGAAAAAAGGAATGCTGAGCACATGAACAGTAGTGTGTCAGAAACGTATAGAGCTGGTATAGTATCAAGGTGCTGGCCTAGCTGGTCCTTGAACCTGAGCTAGACGTTTGTGAGGATTTCTGAAAAAAAAACCCCAAAACTTCTACTCCAAGACTACAAACTGATTGTCACCACTTGGTTTTGGCATGCTAAGTTCCAAACGTATCTTGAGTGCCAAGTTTATTTTTGACCGTGCTCTTTCAGACCATGCTCTCTTGGTATCTGTGGTGGTTTGACACTGGCTGGCCTCCAGGTTCTCACCAAAGCTGCTCCATCACCCCTCCTCAGCTGGACAGGGAGATAAAAAATACAGCAAATAACTTGTGGGTCAAGATAAGGACAGGGGGATCACTCCCCATTTCAGTTAGAGGCAAAACACTTTTGACTTTGGAAAAATTAATTTAACTTGTTACCAATGAAATTAAAGCAGGATAATAAAAAGTAAACCTAAATCTTAAAATATCTTTCCCACACTCCTCCTTTCCTCCTGGGCTTAACTTCATTCCTCATTTTCTCTCCCTCCTCCCTTGCAGTGGTGCAGGGGTACAGGGAATGGGGCCTGAGATCACTTCACTACAGTTGTCTCTGCTGCTCTTCCCACCTCAGAGGGAAGATCCTCACCCTCTTCTGCTCCCGTGTGGGGTTCCTCTCACAGCAGACAGTCTCCATGAACTTCTCCAACATGAGTCCTTCCCACAGGCCACAGTTCTCCATGAACTGCTCCACTGTGGGTTGTTTCCCCACAGGGTCTCAACTCCTGCCAGCAAACCTGCCCCAGCGTGGGCTCTTCTCTCCATGGGGCCACAGGTCCTTCCAGGACTTTGCTCCAGTGTGGGCTTCCCATGGGGTCACAGCCTCCTCCGGCAAGAGGTCCTCCATGGGCTGCAGATGGACAACTGATCTATCCTGAACCTCTGTGGTCTTCATCCCAGGCTGCAGGGGAATTTCTACTACAGTGTCTGTAGCACTTCCTCCCCATCCCTCTCCGCCAGCCTTTGTGTCTGCAGGGCTATTTCTCTCACATATTCTCATTCCTCTCTCCTGGTGGCTGTTGCACAGCTTCCACCCCTTTCTTAAATACGTTATCCCAGAGGTGTTACTACCACTGCTGATGGTACACTTGGACTTGGCCTGGAGTGGGTTTGTCTTGCAGCTGCCTGGTCTTGGCCCTATCAGACATAGAGGAAGCTTCTGGCAGCTTCTCACAGAAGTGCCCCCCTACTAAAACATTGCCATGCAGACCCAATACAGCATCAGAGCATGAAAATCATCTGAAATAGAAACCACAAAAAATAAGCATGCTCCTCATTGACTAGAGTCATTTGACTTTAGTCCACTCTAATATTTTTGATTTGATTTCCTTGGGAAGTGAAGCCTAGCTGATAGTACGTGTATAAGTTTGTCCATATGTTCTTCCTCCAAATAACTTCAGTGCAACCAACTTCAACCACATTTAAAAGAGGGTGGAAGGCTAAAAAGTAACTTATTCCTGTAAGTCTCTTAAAAACTGGTGATTAGGTAATGCTCCACTCCCACCGTGGGAGGAAAACCCGAGAATTATGTAGGTGGTACATGGCAATAGCCAACCAGGCTAAGGCAAGTGGTGTCTTGAGTTTTGTCTTTCATTTTGGTCCACTAGGAAGCAAGACTAGCCATAGCATGGATTTCTTCTTCCTACAGGAGATATCACAGGGGATATGATGGGTTTTGGCTTTTATTAGAGCAGGGGGATTTTTGAGACAGCAGACAGGAACCCACGGGGAGGCAGGCTTGGTGAATTCTGTTCACAGAACAGCTTTCTCTACAGCGGTCTAATAAGAAACACTTCTGGAATGGCATCATTAGTGACGAGAATCCTACAGACCTTTCTTACGTGTGGACACTTACCTTTGCTCACCCACACCCTCAATGCATAAATTGAAAATTTGTGTCCTTCAGTGTTGACATCCTCATAGGCTGCCTGGTGACCACAATGAAGGACACAGTGTGGCCTGAAGAGGGGCAACAGGGCTGGCCGGGCAGTCCAGCTGGGCTGTCATTCTGTGTCCCAGGGACTGGTCTCAGAAGTTGTGCACTCACACTGCCTCTGCATCCCCAGCCGTGGAAGGACACCCTCTCTGAAATGCCTGGAGAGTGACGGATGAAAAGCCCTGTGTGAATGTTAAGCAGTACTTCATTACGGGTGCTCCTCGAACTGGAGGCAATGATTGTAGGGGGAAATAGAGCTACAGAAGCCAATTGCTCCTTGAGAAAAAAAGTTTGTGCTACATATGGCAGGAGGAACCTGTATTTGAAAGAAGAAGGGTAGTGGGGGAAGCCTTCTGTGAGCAAATGGTTGCTTTTCAAGCTGGATTCCACTTACAGAAGGATTCTTTCTGGTCCCTCTGAAATTGCATAGAAGTCACAGGAGATCCAGCAAAGATTAATGCAGACTGATGCTTGCTATTTTTTCCTGGAGGCCTTGGCAGCTCTGTAATTACAGTTGGTGCGTCTGAATCTCCCTCTGGCCCCTGTGCACTGCCCGGCTGTGACACCAGCATCAGAGAGACCCTTGCTTCAGAATTTGTCAAGCAGAACTCTGCTGAGAAACCAAACCTGCCCTGGCGTGCCTCTTGTTGTGGCGATGAGGAATATTCCTTCGCTGAAAAGCCTCCCCGCCTGCACTGGAGCTGGAACCTCAGGGACTCTTAAGCCTGGAATGGCTCACAGACTGTGATCCAAGAGATACATTTGTAGAGGAATGAGGGAACCATATTTCTGTAGCATAACGTATATATATTTATATATATAAAAATGAAATAAATGAGCTGGCTTGCAACACTAGGTGGCAGAGGTGGGATCTGTTCTGCTCTGAGCGCTGTCCTATAAGGCATTGCTTGTTTAAGTACAGTCGCATTTAGTTGGAGCTGCAGGAGAGAGACAGAGATTCTCTGTGTTTACAGCCAGCCCAGGCTACGGTGGAGCATCCAACCTGGCCCCCCCTTTCTCAAGCACTTGAAGGGGAGAGTGAGAGGTTATTTGGGAATCTGGCCACCGCGGGTCAGCTTGCACTGCGACTGGATTGTCAGAGCTGGCAAAGCAGAGCCCAGAGGGACTGAAGGGAGACACGAATCCCATTTTCTTTGAGAGAAGCGAAGAGGGGGGGGAAAAAAAAATAAAATTGAGAGAGAGAGAGAGACAGAAGCAAAGAGACGGAGAAAAAGGCAGAGGAAGCGGAGCAAGTGAGAGAGAAGCATGAGGACCTACTGGCTGCACAGTATCTGGGTGCTGGGATTCTTCCTGTCCCTCTTCTCCTTGCAAGGTATGTGGTGAGTTCTTTCTCGCAACCTCCTCAAACCCTTCTGCTTTAATTGAGGCTGATGGACTGAGGATGGCCTGAAACATGGAGCTGGAAGCTGGAGCTCCCTCTCCCCCTCTTTTCCCCTCCAAACCTCCCCCCCCCCCCCTCTTTCCTCACGAAAAAAAACC
>WAAG01048954.1:28802-43670 GCA_013390105.1 Tichodroma muraria | reverse complement strand
CCCAGCTTAGATGCTCCAAGTCCTGCACAGAGGGTTTCACCCCCTCCAATCGCGATCACGGTGTTTCCTCATTTTGGTAGCTTAGGATTCTTGCGTTTGCTGCTGCACTTCCAGTCCTCCTTGGGAGGCAGGTGGCTCGGAGGCGGGATGGCTGCTCCTCCTGCGTGGTGCACTGGCCTTCCTGCCCTGTGGGGGCTGGAGGAATAAAAGTACCTACACACCCCAGCACTGCTGGTAGGTGGGATTTTCTAGGATTTTCTAGTGGCACGCTGCAGCTCTTCCCTCGAATGGATTCGTTTCTTAGCGCAATGTGCCTCAAAGAAAGAGATCAGATTGTTGAATCGGGTTGTAAAGATGAATTTTTCTTACACATCCCCCCCCCCGTCAAAAACGGAGTATGAGGTGGAGAAACAAATGATTAGGGTCTTTACAAAAATTTCATTTATGTAATTTAGAAGAATTTTGTGTTGATGTTTGTACTTTTACGTACTATTACTCTAACTTAGCTATCACTATGAAAATTTTTATTTCCTCACCCTGAGCATTTTATTTTAAAAAATGAATGCCTTGACAAATTATACATTTTCTTCAGCATTGCTTTAAGTTGAAAATTCTTCTAAACAAATTCTTGCCCTTGAAACATAGCAGCTGTTTCAAATTAGCAATTTGCTAAGAAAATCCCAGCTTGTTTTAGTGAACCTCCCTGACACCCTACCTAATTGGTTAATTGTAAAAGACTGGGTTTAAAAAAAAAAAAAAAAAAAAAAAGTAAGATATCTCCACAGGCCAATTTAGTGGAGTGGATGTTTTAAGAAAGGACATGCAGAACTGGCCTGCACAGTCCTGCCAGCATTTATTTTTTATGTATTTTTTGAGCTACTCAAGGATATTTTTAAATGGGGAATGAATCTGATGAAAGAAATCACAGAAGCAGTCGGGTAAGTGGAATAGAATGCTTTAGGTTGGTACACAGCACAAATATTATCTGTGAGGCTCTCATGTTTTATAAGGTTACTGGGCAATGTGGGTGTGAAAAATGATGTGTTTGTTAATGCGTGAGGTATGTGCAATCTGTATGGAGGGAAGCGTGTACCCGAGTGTTTCTGTGCTGATAATGTGTAATGGATGGGGAGAAGAGAGGGAGGAGCAGCAATGTGTGTGCGAGTGGTGACATTGTGGTGTACGGGGAACAGCACGGGGCGATTGTGATGCACTTGGATAACATTTAGATACTGCCNAATCAATAATTACACAAGTAAGGACCCATTTCCTCTAGCTGTTATGAATCTCAGCACTCAGCTACCTGCTCAGAGGGCTTTGCTATGATAAGTAAAAATTTGCTTCATCTTTTAGTCTCAGATATCTTTTCTCACATGAGAGTTTTACAAGTTCTGTAACAAAGAACCCAGTTCCCAGTGTTTCTGGGCACTCCTTTTCAGCCTTGGAGCACACTCATGCATACGCTAATGGTCTGAGGAGGAGATGTGCTTTTATAGTTACTCTTTTCACTTTTTTCTTCCACTAGCAATAGAGCTCCTTACAGTCAGGGTGAGGAACACGGCTGCTCTCGTGCTGGGCTGCTGGCAGAGCCGGCGCTTTAGGAGCACACACCCTCTCTGTGTGCCGGCTGTGCCTCCTGTAAGCCTTGAGTGAGCCAGGGCCCTTGCCTTGCTGGTGGGGCCTGGACCCTTCCCCCAGCAGATTTGCCTTGTGCAAGGCTGAGTTGCTTAGGAATGGGTCAGACAAGGGATGTTGATCTATAGGGCTGGGTTAGAGAAGGGACGTTGATGTCTTGGACCCGCAGCAGCAGCAGCTGGGTGTTGTGTGCAGTTGCCTGGAGAGGCTGGTGGGGCTGGGCCCGTGGTGAGGAGCTGTAGCACTGCTTCTTCCCCGTGTTCTGTAAAGTGAGGACAGGTGGCAAAAATTGATGAAGAGTAAGGGAAAGGGATGCCCTTTTTTCTGGGCACATCAGAACACCTGATGGGTTTTTCTGTGGAAGAGGATTCAGCTGAGATGGTTGTTTGACAGAGGCTGTTAAAGGACTGAATGATCTGAGTGAAGTCCATAATGGTACCAGACAAAGATAACCTGGAAGAGTCTGGGGAAAATCTTTCATGTGTGCATTTGAACACGGGGACATGTGTTTTGCCAAATATCGTTTCCTTTGTGTGTAGGGTGCTGCTGGAAGGATGCAGAATTTTGCTGTGGTCCCCATAGGAAGCATGAATCTTTGCCTCTTTGGTATCACCTTTTCCTTAAAAAGGTACATAACTGTTTCATTTGCTGCTCTTACTAAATGAGCAATGATTTTGCCAGCTGATGTGCTCTTCCTGTTGTTGATATATCCATGATAAAATCAAAAATATCAAGCAGACCACAGACCATTCTGTCCCACTCTGAGAGGGAGCTAAGAGCATGTGTAGGTGAGTATGTGAGACACAGCCCTCTCCTGGTGTCAGCAAAGGGCAGACATCCCTGCAATCAGCATAGAAGGGGAAAAAAGTGCTGGGAGTACATGATTCTTATAGAAACAGGCACAGGAGAAAGCAGCCCAGGTTTGATTCTGTGCTGTGCAATTGCATTGTGGTGCTTTGGCTGATGCTGAATTTCCTGGAAGCTGAGGCATTTCCTTGTAAGGCAACCCTCTGGTAGGTTTCCTGCCTGTGTTGCAGCATTGCCCTGCTCACCTGCATGGAAGGAAAAGGAAAAGCACTGCAAGGGCTGCTACCCTATTTTTTCTGAGCCAAAGGGATACTCTGTCTCACAGTGAAGTCCTGCTGGCCATATCTGCTGTTTTAATGTTCCTGGGGAAGAAATTCTGCATGACTACATGCTGAGGGTAAAGGGCCCTTTACACTAGCCATGCTTATTGGTCACCCACAAGCATAAAATAGGATTTTTCAGTGGTTGTCAGCTGTAAAGGTACTGGACTTCGGCACCTCTGAGAGGAGATGGTTTTGGAGACAATGCAAGAGTATACATATCCAGTCAAGGCAGGTTAGTGTGTTGTGGGGTTTTTGTTTGTTTATTTTCTTTGAAGGGTTGGTTTGTTCTATTTTTAAAAAAATAGCATGAGAAGGCAAGTTATAGAGGAGGGGCTTTGGCTTAAAACAAAGGTGAGTGTAATCACAGCTGCGGGCTCACAGTCTGGCTTTTGCAGTCCCTAGGTTATATAAAGTATCCAAAGGAAACTTGGTTGTTGGAATTTGTTCGCTTCCCTAGAGTCTGCCTCTGTATGACCTCGTGGATGTAGGTTTCTGCATTTCTTTCTGGTTTGGTAGAGCTCTCCCACTAAAAGGGTGTCCCTCTCCTTTTTCTGGTAATGGTGATTGTGCTGTTGGGAGAGGGAAGATTGTGTCAGGCAGGCTGTGAGCACTGGGATGAGGGAGGAAGGGAGCAAGCAAGGAGACAAACTAAAGGCTGTGGGCCTTTCCAATTGGGAAATCAATAGTCTATGAGTATGCAATGTAAGTGTGTAATCACTGCTCCCTCCCCTCTGGCTCCAAGAACTTACATTGATGGGGACTTTCAGGCCAGAACCAATTAATCCTTCCAACCTGCTAGGACAATAACTATTAATATTCTTCTGCATGCACTCTGTTTGCTGCACCTGCTTGGAGCCTGGCTGTGCTTGACCCTCAGCAGCTGACCCAAAGTTCCACCAAGGGAGCATGACCCTTTCTGATCATGAACCTTGCAGCCAGTGCACTGCTACCTGACTTCCCCCTGTGGATGTTGGAGAGGCTGACTAGGGGAATAGATGCTTGAGTGTCTGAAAAAGGAGGGATTCGCCAGTAAAGTTTTGCCTGCAGGAAGGAGTTATTAAAGGGGCATCTGTGGAATTTTTGAAGTGTAAATGCATTTAGACTTTTGTCATGCTTCATATAATGAAGTTTCTACTCTTTGCCTTGTAAAGGTACTTTGTACAATGTGATCAAAACATGCAGTTTTATTTGTGCCTGTATACGTGATCTGTGCATAAAGGTATGGCCTTTGAATAGCTCTTCCTTGGCTTTTGGGAAGGGGCATGTATGGAACAGAAGATGATATATATATGCATGCACATGCATTTGAGTGTGTGCATGTGACAGAAAATGCACAAGCTGCATGGTAAAGATGCATGAAAAATGTTAACAAATCTGGTCCAGAGCTGTGTTTTGTTCAAGGGACTTGTCATGAATGTTAGTGCAGGAGGTGAATACAGCCTGATTGCTGACAGGAATGTCTGTGTAGCTATGTGTGCTTTTGGAGTGACCATTATTCATAGCACATTTGCATCCTATCTTGACAGGGCAAGAGATTGTTGCAGTGAAACAGAATTGTTTCTGTGGCTTGGCTACTCCTCCTCATCTTTCTGCGATAGCCTCAGTGTAAGGTGGCAACTTAGTCACGCTTCAGTCACCTGGGCAGGAAATACAGTCTAGAGAGTGGAAAGGACATGTTTGACTCTACACTTTCATGGGAGAGTTTCTGGGAATAGAAGGAAGAGGATAAAAGGAGACTTTTTTACATGCACAAGTTGCATTGTTTTTTGATTAGACCAACATATTCAAAAATAGTACAACCTGACTGAGCCCACCTTCCTTGCGTAGCTATGCTATTTTATGAGCTGGATGCAGCCTGAAGCAGTAAAATCAGCAAGTCTGTACTCTGGCTGTTACCTTCATTAACACAGCCTTGCTGGTTTAACTTCCTCAGCAGCACAGGCTCTGTCCAGCGTGGCTGTATTCTGTCCAGTCTCAGTTTGGATAGCTGAGCAGGGTAGACCTGCCTGGGCATGCACCCGTGGGATGTTCTGCACTTCTAGATCTCCTGGAGAGGAAAGGAAAGTATTTGTCTGGAAGAATCGTGCTGCGTTGATGTTGGGCTTTTACAAACAGTAATTTCTTGGTGATTCAAAGAAAAAAAAAATTAATCACGCTAGCTCAAGTGGTGTAAGGGCTGTCTGTAGTCTAGGCCAGCGAAGGGAGGGAAGGCAGGAAACAGTGGGAGCTGAAGTGAGGGTACATAAGCTCTCCTCCATTTTCATGTATCCTAGGTGCCTACTGGTGAATGGTTTCTGTGTTATCCAGCAGCCACAGAGCTGGAACAGATTAGGATGTTGAGAAAAAAAAAAGTCCAGCTGCAGCATGAGGTAAATGAGCTGTGGCATTGCCCCAGAGGGACTTGGAGCTACGGTCAGCAGTGCAGTCTTCCTTCTCCTTTGGCCTGCTGTGTGCATAGAGGAAAGAAAGAAAAGGCCATTCTGGCTGGCCTTGCTCTGTCTATCCTGATGTAAATATTTGTAGCGGCAGCCTTTTCTTCAGGCTTCAAGGAACCTCACAAAACCCCTGCATGTAGGCTCTTCTCATCCTCTGGTCAACCCCAAGAGTTTTTGGTCGCTTTCTCTTCTTCTTCCTGCTGCTGACCAAAGTGGCCCAAATCACCACCAAAATTGAAACAAACACCTCAAGCTCTCCTGGATGCTGAAGCTTTGTCATAGCTGCTGTAAAGGAGGAATGGCCATGTGGAACATACTGGGGAGGCAGAAGACTTTGAGGCTCTGCTTTCTTTACACACACAGGAGTAATAGCTCTGTAATTCTTTCAGACCTGGGGATGCTGAGTGAGAGGAGGTTTTGAAATTGTAACAGGAAGGGTCTTAGGGTGACCTTGATCTAGAAGAAACCTTCTTGTGGAGCTGCCACATTTCCTTGGTGATACTAATGCCAAGGTTTTGAGTTTGAGCCCCATGTGGATCATTCACTTTAGATTTGGATTCAGTGGTCCTTGTGAATGGTCCCAACAATTTCCAACTCAGAATATTCTGTGATTCAGATGTCTTGAGACCTGGCAGGAACCTTGACAGGTTTCTTTCTGAACTCTTTCTCAAGTTCTCCAGAAGTTTGTTGAAGTAAAGCAGAGATCTTTGCAGAACATTTCTGCTTCACCAAAATGGCATTTTTTAGTAAAGAATAGAAAGGTATTTTGGAGGAGGAAAGGTTGGAAAAATTCCAGCTTGAGTTTCAAGAACAGATTAAGGCATGAGTGCTTAAAGGCTTTCCTGTGAAGTGTTATCTGCTGTCATAAGACTACATCAAAGTCTCAACTGTCATCTAAAACAAAGAAGTTCTGAAAATTGTGGCCTTTATAGGCCACATTTACAATTTTGTGTTATCAAAAACTTGAAAATGTTACCTGAGCGCAGCCAATAGCTGGTGTCTGTCCTGAGCCTGCAGGCAGCTGAAAGTGCCGTACTGAAGATCTGCCCTGACTTTTTTTGGAACCGGGTTTCCTTGAAAGAGACCCTTCTGGTGTCAGTGCGGAGGAGGGAATGTCCAGTGAGCGGGACTCTTGTCCCGTAGTGATGCCGTGTCTGAACCAGAGGACGAGCGTGTGCGCGTGCCTGCGTGTGCGTGGCGTGTGCAGGGCCTGTGCTGTGATCACCAGAATTGCAGTCTAGCCAGATAACAAGCTGTTGTTGTTTACAGCACTTGGTTCCGGGCACTTCAATTCCAGAAAGATGTAAACAAAATTAGAGGGAATTCAGAGGATTGCAAGGAGAATGATTAAGGGGCTGGAGGGACCGACTTATGAAGAATGCTTGTGAGAGCTAAATATATGGCTGTTTTGGCTAAATGACTAAAGAGGAGCTATGCTAATGATGTAGGCATACTGGGAAGGCATGAAGAATTGTCTAGTGTGGACTCAGAGCTAGAAGAGTCTCTCATGATAGAAAATTTGGAGGAGGAAAAAAATTGGCAGGAGACAAAAAATACTTAATGGAAGAAAGAGATTAGATGGTGATATAGCTTTGTTAAGAACCATGGTGGAATTGCTGTCATTTGGGACATCTGAAGTTTGGCTGGGCAGAGCCCTGGAGAATAATCCATGCTCTACAAGCTTGAAAAGGTCCCTTGAGAGACAGTCTAGATGCCTTAATAGATTTTTATGCTGTCATTAATTTCTGAATCACAGCTAATACTTCCAGTCTAACAAAGAGCCATATTCTTTAAAGCATTTTCCTTTCTTGCCTTGTATTATTTCTGCTGTGATGCAAATACTGGTGCAAGACATGTGAGGAAGTCTTCTTCTATATTAACAATTGAAATCCTGATTGTATCAGCTGCTTAACTCAAAGACATTTTTCTTCTTTCTTATAGTGGAGTGTTCGTTCAGATTTGTCTTCTGGGCAGGAAAAGGCAGCCTGCTGGATGCCCAGTAAGGTGAAAACCAAGTGTCTGTAACTCTGTCTTGTGAGTTGTGTTAGGCTTTGACAGGTTCCCCATTGACACACGTGGTAACGTAGGCTGTGCTCTTTCTTTACCTTGCACGTTTTCAAAATGGGTAACTGAACATTGGACTGGAGCCCTTCAGGCTCAGAAGTTGATGTGGTTGAGCTTGTAGCATTCCTAGCATGTTACAAAGAGCTGAGCCCTAACAGGGCTGTCCGTGAGCTGGAGGGGGCTCAGGCTGTGAGGGAGGCAGCAGGAGAACCAGATGGCAGGAGACTGCCAAGTTGATCAGCAGCACATGGGCATCGCCCAGCTGGTTTGCTCTTATCTCACCTACAACAAGAACTGAAGGGTGAAAGTGGGGATGGTGGTGTTGGCTGCTTGGTTTAACAGGAATGGGAACAGACAGAGTTGAGAGCAAGTTTTGTAGTGGATGCTAGCTGGCGCCATGGACGTCCAGAGGTAAAAGGTATTGCAGCTTGAGTGAAAGAGCCAGGATACATAATGGGAATTATTCAGACTGAAGATTATTTGTGCCATGGATGCAGACCCAGAGAGAGTTCATCATAGTTTATTAGCTCAGGTACAACACTATGCAAATTGCAATCTGTTTCCTGGGCAGGAAGCAAGGAGCACCATTTAGCATTGCGTGCAGTCCAGACTGTTCAGTGTTGCTGGATCTTTCCCAGTCAGTGCAAGGCCTGTTTGAGGGCCTCAGCAGTGCCAGGGAAAAAACCCCATGGAGACAGCTTTCTTTGGGTGGAAATTGATGCTACTCAGCTTGGACTTTTCGACTTTATGTTCAAGGCAGCAGCTGGTAATGACATCCTTACTATGTGCACCCCAGCAGGGTTGGGGAACTCATTAGCTCAGATGTGGTGCAGTGGGAGTGCAGTTGGGCTCTGGCTCTGAACCAGAGACAAGAAACACTGTTTTCGGTTTTCTGTTCTAAATGTGTTGATTTTTGATGTTGGAATCTCCTCTTTAAAAATATGTAAGCCCTGGAAAGAATAAAATATCCCCCCCTTACCCCCCACCTTTGCATTACGTAGGGATTTTGCTTTTGTGCCACAATTGGAAGACAGGGAGATGTGAGAAATTAACTAAAAGATGATGCAGTGGAGAAGATTAGAAACTCCAGAGGTGATAATCTGTGTTGGCAGATATGAGTTGCTCTGGAATGGTAGCGTGCTTGCTCATGGAGATGGAGAACTTGGAATATAGGTTCAAAGACCAATGGACCTACTGTTTCCCCTGTATTATTTGGGCAATCTGTGTGCCCTCTAGTGGCACAACTCATGAAGGGAGGTGGAGAACTACCGTTCCTACCATTTGCAGTGTCACCTAGGAGCAGGGACTATATGTTTGCAACCCAAAGGATGAGATTTCTCAGCCTTGGCTCATTGCAGAGAGAGGAATGGGGTGAGAGGAAGATAATTTGTGTAGTAATTGTGGTTTTTGCACGCAGGAAATTGATTTGTTACAGCACCTTTGAGTCATTGTTCCATAGGATTTTGCTAATCTCATTCTAACCCTGGCAGAACGTTTGTCACTTTGCACCCGGCAGTTGAGCCGGAGCGTGGTGTTGCTGCCTCCTTTAGTTACTGGGGCAAAGGCACAGCAGCAGGAGACCCTGAAATACATTCCTGCAACTGGGTGTACAGGATGGAGCTCTGGGTCCCCTCTCTGGGTTGCATGAGCTGCAGCTCTGAAAGGAAAAGAGAGACCCAGGGTATTATATGAAAGAGGACAATTGGTGGCAAACTTGTGGTTGTATTGCTGTGCCGAACTTCTGAAGAAAAACCCAGGCACTTCAAAGGCAAAGTCAAAAATCACCCAGACATCCATTTTTTCAAATTCTTATATAGATGTCTAACAGCAGGATTACCTAATAGCCATGTTCACAGTAAGGGAAACTGTTCTCAAAGTAAATTTATCTTTTTGTTTTTCCGCCGTTCACATGTTTGAACTAAGTGAGAAAAGTGGATTGATACTATATAATCACAACTTTTGTTAATAGCCAGAGATGGTGCTGTAAAAATGATCACGCAAATAGTAAAAAGAAACTGGGAAGATATGGTTGTTTTATGAAAACTGTTACAAAGAAGGATTTCTCATGGCTAGGATGGCCTTCTTGAAAGAAGTGGAGACTGCTTCTAAGCCAGTACAATATAAGCCACTGAAATCTATTTATATTCCAGAATAGAGCAGGATCTGGAACATGGTTGTCCCACAGTTCAGAAAGCACATTAGTCCCTGGGCCCTGGCCTGCTTTGGAGAACTCTAATTTTTATCTCCAGCTGTTTTTTTAGCCACTATACATGTTAGAGCTCTGTGACTTCCACCATTCGGTGGTTCTTGCATTAAGTGCTAGATAGTAGGCAAGGAAAGAACCAGAGACAAGAAACACTGTTCAGGTGCACGTGTGCACCTGCCACAGGTAAAGAAGCTCGCATTTCCAAAAGCACCTCGGTCCCAGGTCTCTGTTCCTTGGCTTGGTGTGCTGAAGGCAGGCCGTGGAAGAGCCCCTACTTTTCACAGCAGATGGCTGAGAAATGCTTGTTGGCTCTGTGAGCACAGGTGGCAGCAGCAGCATAGCCCTTGGAGGTATCTCAGCATCAGTTCTGGGGATGGTGGCCACAGAAAGAGAGCTGACACTGTGTATTTCCCTTGGCAGTTCTGGAGGTAGGCAGCTCCATTGCATTTGTAAAATGTACAGTGTGGTGTCTGCTCTGCAGTCTTCAGTCAGTGTGGCCAATTTCTTTTTGCTCCTGATGCTGGCTCGCTGCAAGGAAAGGGAAAACATGGCTCTTTTCTTTCATCTCCCTGCATTAAATTTTAACCACATATCCCACTTCATGTTTCCTACATGCTGCAGCTTTATGACCAAAACAAGGGACCAAAGATGTACTTGTAGTAAAACCAAGTAGTCAAACAACTTTTATGATGTCTACCTCATGTACCAGGGTTATACTAAAAATGTATGACCCAATGTTTTTTAGAAAACCATAAGTTCTGCACTGGAGTTTGAGTTCTTCTCTGTGGCCTTATTTGTTGTTGTGGGGTAGAAGATTGCCTAACCCCTCTTCAATGATTTCTTGCTTTTTCAGAGTTTTTTCTGTGAAAAAAAACAAGGAGGAAGAAAAAAATAACTGTAAGGGCTATTTGTCTGGTTTAGGTAGACCCAAAGTGGAGTCCCTAATCCAATTTCATGGAGCAGAGGCTTCAGGCTGGATTTATGCTGCCTTTCTCTATGAGGTTAAGGATGTGCTGTTCAGTTTGGCTGTCCTTGGTAGTACCTGTTCCAGCTTGAGGCTACGGAAATCCTAAACTGGGATGTGTCTGTGAGGGCAAGAGTCGTAACCTGTGTCTTTTTTTAAAGATTGTTCTGCCCTATGGAGCGAGAGTATGTCTTTACCCTCCTGCTTTCTCCCAGCACTGTGAAATGAAGTTTGTTCCTGTCTTGTTTGTTTCCCTTGCTGAGGGTACTCCAAGCAGAGGATCTTTGATCCACTCCAAGCAAATTTCTTATGGGGTCTGATCTGGAGCTTAAAGGTTGCGTCTTGGAAAGCCAGGAAGATGATTTAGTTTGCAGAAACTACAGAACCAGTGATGTGAATGCAAGAAATAAAGCATCTACCCAGATTCTTGAATTCAATAGTGTCTTGCAGTGCAGGCTGGCAGTTGGAAGAAACACTTTCTCATGCATAAATTTGGGCACCTTTGAGTTGCAAATGACTAAGAGACAATAAAACACACATTGCCACTTTCATGGGGACACCTTTAAAGCCAGGACTGCGCTTTCAATTAACTCTGCCGTATGTGGCCAAAGTCGACAGCGCATAAAACTTTGATAATTTCACTTTTTAAAAATGTATCGGAAACTCTCATTCGTATATCTTCACTGAAAATTTCATGAAGTGCACATTTCCTGGTGTTAGATGTTCAATAAACTTAAATTATGCAGCAATTTACATCTAGAAGATTTGCTTTAAAACTGAAGACTGGTTTCTTCTCTTCTGGGTCGAGAACAGCTCTTTCTGCCTCCAACAGTTAGAATGGGTAGTTTTGTTCAAAAATCCTTGGAGTTCTGTCCTGACCACTGACATGAGGGAGATGTGAAAGGCATCAGCAAATGGCTGGACACAGGTGTATCCCTCTTGCTTGAGCCTGATGTTGCATTTTTGTTCATTTCATGGGCATCTGTACTGGATCTATCTAGAAATGTTCCAGCAAGACTTTTCTGTATTTAAATGTGTTTTCAACTAATTGGGGAACTTGAGATTAGAGGGAAGAGCAAACTCGAATGAAACCAGTTTGTGAAATCCCAGATGGCAGTTATTAGCAAAAAGTATTTCCAGTACAGGAGTACTGGTTGCTGGGGACACCTCCCTAGATTGTAGACTCCCAAGGTAAACTCCCAGTTTGCGATGATGAAAATATGGGGTGTTCTGTCCATTGATGCAGACCAGTCCTTGAAGTACCCTGCTCATCTCAAGCAGTGCTTTATTTCCATGCCATATTCCAAATTTGTGCCTTTATCTGAGTGACCTCAAAGGAATAACATGCAGTGTTATGAGGAAGACTTTAAACAAAGCTCTCTGGAGCTATTTCCTCCCTTTCAGTAATCTCATTTCAAAGCTTTTCATGGTTACCCAGCTTTCTCATCCTCCTTGTCCTTACTGCAACCAAGCTGAGAGTATAAGCACGTTCTAACACACTCCTCCTTTTCCATAAAAGATCTCTATGCTCAACTATGGATGAAAAGTAAGGAAGAAAAATCAGAGCCCAAGGTACCTATGTACAATCCTGATGCTGACAAGCATTCATTCTCACAGTGATCTGTTGACAATGATGAGTAAGAGAGGTGTCTTAAAATTGCCTCAAATGTCCCAAACAGTGCTTCTCTAATGAGGAGATAGCTTTGACTTCCTCCTGCAATACTGCTTAGTGACTTTCATCACTTATCACATCTAGGAACAGAAATAGGATGAACTGTACAGTTTTGTTTGCCATCAACTGGGAAAAAAAAAACAAACCCTGGGCCCTGTTAATCCCAGCTGACCATGTAGAAAGGTTACAAAGGTTAAGATATTTCTCTAAAGTTGTGAGCTCAGCTGGTGGCAGAGCAGAACCTGGAGGACTTGTTCTCTGTTCAGTCCCCTTGCACAGCACTCCTGTGCCTAATGCAGTACTTCCCTAGTTTGTGTCTCCCTGGGCAGGGTAATGGGCAGCACTGCTGACAGAAAAGGTGAAGGAGACAGCTGAGGTGCAGGGAAGCGGCCAAGGATAGAGACGCTCCCTGGTGTTTGCAAGGAAGACGTCTGAAGGAAGGAATGGGGTGGATTTAACAACAGTGCAGGGAGGAGGGGAACAGAAGTGCCTGACAAGCTTGTGAAGCTCTGTTTGCTTAATGGGAGCTCTTGCAAAGACACAGGCTGCATAACCCATCAAGAGAAGATGACTTCTCCCAGGGCCCTTGCAGCTGCACCAGGCTATGATAACAGAAATTAACTTCATCTCCTTTGTCTTGCTTTCCAAGAGCCCCCGAATAGTAGTTATGAAAACGGTGCTGTTTAATATTGTCTTTGATCGAGCAATCCAATGGGAGCCCTGGGCTTGTTCAGCTTGGCTTTGTTAGTTTCAGACCCCAAGGCAACAAGCCGTTGCCTTCAAAGCCCAGGCAGGGCTGCATTAAGAGTGAGGCGTGCAGCAGAAATCCCAGTTTGTCAATTCAAATGGCACTCACCTAGCAGCAGTGCCTGTGCATTTAGATCCACAGCAAAATGCAGGAAGCAGGGCACACAGATATCCCCTCTGGAAAAAGCCTATCTCAGAAGCCAACAAACAAGGCAACACCTTCAAAAGACAGCAAAACAGGGTGGATCTTTCCTGTTATTATCCAGTTTTGGTATGCTGCCTTTTTTATTTGCTCCCAGTACTTCACAGCTGGGCAGTGTGTGATGCATGAGGACAATATCACTGGAGAAGAAAGCTTCCATTTGATTCTTTCACCTCCCTCTGGCAGATGTGCATCTTTCTTCCAACTCTGCCCTGTGGGCACTGCATGTACACCTTGGCCAAAGCCTCCACTCTAGTCGGCTACAAGCACTGGAAGTCACCAAGCCTCTGACTTAGCAGGAGGCAGCTCTCGGAGATAGCTGCTACTTAACCAGTAAACAGTATGAAAGCAGCTACTGAAAAGGGTCTGTGCTAGGGCTGATGTGCAGGAGGGTAGAAACACCTCATCTGTTTCCTCGTGGGTGGCTACCTGAATGCACCATAACCCGTGGGGACCCAAGTGCAGGGACTAATGGTCTCTCTGCAGGCAGTGCTGAGAGGTGGAGCTATGGGCTAAGGAAAAGACTGGTGTGCTTTTTTTGTTTAGTCTCTCTCACTGCTTAATTGTGAGACTCGTTCTACTTTGTGTCCCCCTGTATGTAAAAAAGGGATGGGATCAGAGTTTGTTAGGTTGTTGTATGGGGCTCATGAGAGTTATAAATAAGGCAGGAACTCTTTGGGTGCCTCGAAGAGCCCACTTCTGTTTAATGTGGACTTATGACCATGGTGCCCAATTCTGTTCTCTGGGGACTGATGACCTCAATCTTCACATCTCTATAAACTACATCTAGATTAGGTTTGATTATGAAATGTCCTGGAACCTGTTGTGCTACTTTCCTCTTATTATGGAAACTGTGTGCTCCCATTGAAATAAAGGAGTACCAAAGGTATAATATTTTAGATACACAATTGTTACAATAAAATTTGGAAAGTTGGAGGAGTTTCAGAAGCGAGTCATTTAGTGATAATATTTCATGTGACAAGGATAACACCTGCCATAACTGCAGTCAGGGTAAGATTTAGACAGGCCATATGAACACTTCAGGTATATGTTCTCTCAAACCTGACATAAACAAATTGAAGTTTAGTTTCCAGAACCAGGTGTTCCTGAGCGTTGTTAGAGAAAATAGAACAAGGATCTCCCTTCTGTTCCAGCAGTGCTTGTCCTAGCACTGCATATTGTTTTGTTATGTGCAGTGATGTTTGACACCTCTCTTCAGCTTAGGAGGCAACCAAAGGGACTCACCCTACAGTGTGCGCTTGCGGATATTTTAGGAAGGATCAGCAGAAACTCTGGACAGCAGTTGAAGCTTTTCTGAGATTCTGGTTCATTGCTTGCCTCTTGAAATCATTGTTGTTTCTGTGATCATGTCCCCCTAGGACTTCTATTTTCTTCTCTGTACCATGTAAGGCAACACAGTGACAGTGAGAACTTCATTGATCCAACTAGAAAGAGGAGCGTAAACAATGGCAGAATTTTTGTTGTTTAAAGGTAATTGAGAACTGCAGAGGAGGGAGTTGCTTTTGCTGTGGGGAAATAAGTTACGTTCCCTCTCTAAACTTGCTCTAAAAAGTGACCATGGTTTAAAAAAGACTCATGCAAGTATGAGTAACCCAGGGCCTAGTGCTAAGAGGCAAAACTTTGGGGTCCCCATCAAGTTTTGTCCTTAATAGGAACTACTCTTATCTCACCATGCCAGCGTTCTCTTCTGTTAAAGGAGCAGAAGGACTCTGTGGGATTTTAAGAGGTTTCATATAGTCAAATGCTGAAGAAGTACAAACAATTTCAGGTTATGAGTTACTGGAAAAAAGAT
>WAAG01048954.1:9788-22315 GCA_013390105.1 Tichodroma muraria | reverse complement strand
TGTTGGTGGTCTCACTGGTTGCTTTGTCGTGTGGTTTGGACCCAGTGTTTAGAGAGTTGAGAAGGAAAAATGCATCAAACACCCGACAGCCAAGCGCGTCAATAGCGCCCTGCCGTTTTGTACTCGGGCATCGTCAGAGAATGCCCATGGCAATCTGTGCTTGAGAAGTTTCCTCATGCTGTATTGATATGTTTCTGGTATGTTTGGGCACAGACTCAGCTTTTGGGATTTGAGGTTAACATCGTGTTGTTTGTTTGTTGGTGTGCTGCTTTCATAGCCTTATTTGTTGGCATGGAGGTCATTATTAAGAGGTACCACCTTGCAGCAAGTCACATCCTCCTGTGTGCTCTACATCCAAGAGAGATAGTTGACTTGTTCTATATCAGATATTGGTGTGAGGTCCTGTGATATACAATGACGTTTTAATGAGAACCAGTTTATATCCTAATAAAGGTGAGGCCAAATTTAATTGTTTGTTTTCCAGCTGTAAGAATCCTGGAAACACCCCCTGTGATCACACAGTAGTGAATTTGTACCCCAGTCTGGTACACACAGCAGGTCTCTATTGTTTTAGGTAGACATCTGAGGCACGGGCACCCTGACTCATGAGGAGGAGGACAAGCTAATGCAAATACTATGTCAATGGTTGCACAGAGCTTATAGGATATAATTTGCTGCAGTCTGACATACTCATGGAAATTGCCAAGAATGTAGTCTTTTGTTTTCTGTGCTGTAGTCCCAGACTTTTAAACTCTCAATTTTTCTACTGGGAAGATCCTGTTCTGCAGATTGTCTCATACTGGCTGATAATGAGATTGTCTTTAGAAGAGATGCTCTATTTAGGCAGGTCAGAAGGCATTCTGTCAAGTCAAGGATTGAAGACTTCATCTTCTGATATGATTTAGGAATACACAGATACAAATATAATGAGATTTTTGTTTTTGGTATCTATTTAGCTTGTGGATATTTATTTATATAGGTTTAAACTTGGCTTTTTGTGCACTAGATTTTAAAAATACTATTAAGGCATTTAAATAGCCTTTAGGAATCTGGGCTTTGGCACTCAGGAGGGCAGAGCCCATCAGCTGTCAATCAGATTTGAGATCTGATGCATCTAATTTCTGAAAATGAATCATCAGTCTGTGAAATGTATGGGGCATTCAGTGAGAACTAGCTTGCAGATACCTCTGAGGTGAAAGAGGGGAACCCAAGGCAAAGGAGAGAGGGATGACAAGATGGTGGAATTGCTGACTTTCAATTCTGTGGCTTGAGTCCTGGCCTGAACTATTCTAGAAGGCAATCAAGAAAAAACATCCTTGTCTATGGCACACTAACTACAAGGGAGCTCATTGCTAGTAATCTTGCTTGCCTGCAGCATCCCTGTGACAATTGTGGATAGATAGGGCAACAAAGCTATAGTGACAGATTTTACACGCTTATGACTCTTAGTGCTTTCTTGGTAATCTTTGTTTTGTGTTCCTAAGTCCATAATTACAGTTCAAGTAAACCAACAGAACTTAAAATTTACAAGGCTCCAAGTATTGTCTTAGATTACTAAGAAGAAAACCCTCATATTCTGGCCTTTTTGGTACTAGTTAAAGGCATAAATTTAGGTAATAATTATGTATGTTTCTACAGGGCCTTTGCTGCTTAGGGTCATGATTTTTTTTTTCTTCCCCCAACGGAATTTCCAATTTCTTTCACACATCCTATGTGTTCTCCCACACAGGATGGGATACTCAGGAGACTTGTGAGCTTGCAAGTCCTGACAAGCTCTGGAGGGGAGCAAGTGGGGTCTTGGTTACTTTAATTCTTGGTTTTTATTGCATGTAAAGCAGTCTTGAATACTGTAACTCACTTTTCCTGCCTCTCTTTCTTGGCCTGTAATCTATGGAAGCAGATAAATCCTGGATGTGGCTACTACATAAATGAGGAAGGGGAGTTCTGTTCTGTAGATTGATCATAAGTGATGCAAATAAAATTGGCTATTCAGTGTTTAAGCTTCAGTGACTTCTTGCAGTTGGATAGCTCTGGTAGGGAGAGTGTGACAGGATAGCTCCATGGTTGGAGGCAGTAGCAAAATAGAGAGGGAACAGAAAAGGAGACCTAGAGAGCCAACTGAGCTGAGACCTTTCTCTCTGTAGGTCACACAAGCCTCGCCTGCAGTGCCATTCCTAGAAAAACCAGGTTACTGTAGGATTGATCGTCTGAGGCCAGAGCTCAGATGTAATTTTCCCCCATCTCATTCAGAAGAGCCCCATGTAATTGATTTGGTGTGTGTGAGTGCAGCTTGCACAGCCCAGCGATGGAGGGTGTGTCTGCATGCTGCTCCGGCTCATTTAACTTGCGCCTGACCCTGGGCTATGGCAAATTAGGGTCTGTCCCTTCGAAGTGGAAAGCAGCTCCCATTTACAATATGCTGACTGCATCATCAGTCATCAGCATGCAATGGAGAGAGAGCCCTCACAGACACAAGTCTTCCAAAGGGACTCGATTAGATGGCAGAGAGATGTAAACAGCAAACTCAGAACATTGTGCCAGTACAGGTTGTGTTAATCTGCTTGTTTCTCCAGCCAACAAATATTTGAGTTCTTTCTACCCACACATTTTCCCTAGTAAAACTTCTGTAAATATTCACATGTATGCCCTGGGCCCAAGCAGGTTATTTGGGTTTGAATCTAGGAACTCGGAGCTGCATTGAATGGAAAGTGGTAGAAAATGGAAAAAGGGTAGCCAGTCCAGTGTACAGACACAGACCTGAAAATCAGGTTACTGTGGCTTAACCTGCTACTGCTGATTGGCTGGGTTGCAGTAGCTCCCTACATTTAACCTATTCTGTTGCTCTCCTGATAAACCTGCCAGAAAGGAAGGATATTTGGCTGGAGTCAGAAGGTTCAATTCAACTGCATTCACCTACCATAGGCTTCTTCCTAACCTCCATCCTTTGTTGGTAGCAGAATGATAATACTCAAGCATTTGTTCCATAAATACTAGGTTCTTTCTACATCATGTGATCTCTGGAAATGCTTATGTATGCCTATTATACCTTTTAACAACTGTTAATGGTGGGGGGAAAAATCAACCTGAATATGAAAAGTCCTTCATGTTTCAACTCACCCTTATACAAACTGGGAGAATGCTTTCTCTGATCCATTCATATGAACAAAACTCAGCTGGGAGCACCAATTGCGGCAAAGGCAATGCATTATGCATAGGAATAAATTTTTATAGCCATATAACCTCGACTACAAGATCACCCACTCTTATCTTCTCGTGCCTCTTTGTCTTTGCAAATTAGATATATGTATAGCAGTTAGTTCAGTCAAGATACCTATTTACAGATTGGTGCATCCTCCCAAAGAGGTAAAAGCAAACCTCTCCTTCTGGCTCTAGCTGGAGTTTTAAGGATAGTGTCCTCCTCTATACCAGTGATTTTATGCTATAGCCTATCCACGGTTCTCAAGTGCTTATCTCTGTGGCTATAAAGGTAGGGAAATGTGCCACAAGTTTTATAGGCTGGGAGATACAAGTATTTTTTTTTTAATTATTTAGGGATTTCTTGCTGTTTAGGATGATCTGTTTCAGAGCCACTTCTATTTTTTATTACTCTTTGATTGGCAAGATGAGTGTGTCAGTGTTATGAGTTTTTCAATTTTTGCAGTAGGAAGACCTTTAATCCAGCCTTCCAGCAGGGAAATCAGTTGAAATTCCCAATGACATGTGAGTTCTGTCTGAAGGTAGGCCTTGTAGGACTGGGGCCCAATTATATTACTTGACATTTTACATACTGGTGTCAGAATGCTTGTCTAACAAATACAGGACAAGCCTGACCGGAGACAGCCTGCAACACAATGAAATAATAACACCACACGACAAGCCAATTGCTTTACTGTTAAATTGCATACAGCAAGAATCTACTGTCCACGTCTTCTGGCTGTTGGTTTTGGTTTTTTCTTTCCATATTTGTTATTCTAGCCCAAAAGGTCCCCTTTCCTGAAGATTACCAACCAGTTCTTGTTTCCAAGTGTCTCTTTCAGTTTAATTAGATTTGGTATGGGAAGCTTTTAGAGGTAGTTGTTATTTGTAGAAAGTCGCATGGATCAGACAACGCTTTTGCTACCTCTCTCAGGTTAGCATTTAAATAAGCATTAGTAGTTTGGAATCTATACATGAGGCTTGTTCTTCATAGAATTCACATCCCTGCCTAAAACAAAAGAGGGTTGTTACTTTTCCAGTCGTTCTCTATGTTTCCTTAATTTTACTTCCCATTTTTTCCCCCTCCAGGACAATGTTTAGCACCTACGCACTTAAAAATAGGAGTTTGAGGGTGGGTTTACACAACTCCGGTCTGTTAAACAGACATGCTCATTATGCTCTATCCACAAAATTGTTCTGGTTTTTTCAACTTACTACAGCAGAGATGCTAAAAAGAAACTATTTAGAGAATAATATTTTGTTATGAAGAATATGGATGTCTCTAATTGTACCCTGTCCTCTAATCGCTTTGCTGGAAGGCCTGACAAGTGGGTGCGTTCATACATTTATACTTGACAACCGCATTCAGCTTCCTGCCGAATAAGTTTTCAGCATGTGAGACGCTCATGGAATGAATCCTCTTCCAACTTCTTGCCAACAAACATCACCTATGCAAAGCGATCCCTAGGTTGTGTCTTCTGCAGTTGGGAGAGGGGAAAGAAAAAGCGGCAAGCCACTTCTATCAATGCTGGCATCGAGTGCCATGGGCAGAGCCCTGTGCCTGTAGTCTGGGGGACACAGGTGCCGCTTCCCGAGCCCGTGCTTCTGCCTGCGAAGGGCATCGATCGATCCCTGGCACAGGCAAAGCGAGGGCCTGCGACGACCCCCTGAGCCCACAACCCGCCGCGGAGTGGGGTGGCACCGCAGCCGGTATCGATCCGCGCCTGAGAAACCGGCGACCGTTGTATTATGTAATTATTGATGTAGCTGGAAAATGCCACAGGCGAAGCGCAGCTCACTGTTTGTTATGCTGCATTGTCTCTCTCCTCTGCGTTGGGCCTCTGAGTTTTGCCTCCTCTGTTCCCATTGCATGTTTATTTATACCGTGTGCCTTTAGCTTTCATATTTCTCCTGCGAATCCAAGTTGGAAAAACCAGCTCTAGTTTTCGTCCAGGAGAAGGAGGGGTGGACTGTGAAGGAAATGAATTCCTCTAGACACTCCTGGAGGCCCTAAGCTGAATACAAAAAACAGGGAGAAGGAGTGAGCGGGGAAAAGAGGCTGGGGAAACAGAAGGCCCTTTTTATCTCAGCGGGGCCCACAGGGACTGCCAATCTTTTGATAAAAATGTAGACTTTAGAAGCAGCCGTAATGTACAGCCTCATCTATCATGCGGTTGGGACAAATGGGTTTAGACCTAATTTGCAGTAGCAATTAACTGAAGTCCAGCCAGATCCTTTCGAAGTCCTTTAGGGTTGTATGCACTTGGTTCCTATGCATGCCCAGGAAGAGGTGAGGACAGGCAACAGCCCAGGAGTGAGGAGAGCTGGGCGATGCTGCATCAGCCCCAGAGAGGTGTCTTGTACTGAGCCTTGCTAATGAGCTTCCCTTGATGAAACCACAAAGAGACAGGTTGAAGGATGGGTCTAAGGTGTCCTGCCAAAAGTGGAAATAGGAAAGTAGAGACTAAAAGAAGTTGGCAGAGCTGGGATACCAGGCAAGAAGAGGGGGGCAGCAGCAGAGCTGGTGTGAGTAGTCTGCAGCTAGAGTAGTCTGTGCATGTGAGCACAGAAGTATTTTATGTGGAAGGTTGCTGGTGCAGCAGTGAAGGGTCAGATTTTTTTGAGGCAGACAGGAGGTATTTGAAGGCAAGGCCCCTAGTGTACCACAGTGTGTGTGTGAGACCCTCTCAGCATGACGCCTTGCATGCCTGGTGCTAACACATGCCAGTACTCACTCACTTCCACTGGAGCAGAGTTATTAGCTGAAATGTAAAGATAAAAGATTACAATGTGCAGGATTAAATAACTGCACAGACTCCAGGCATCTGCAGGGGACAGTTCTGTCCTACTCAAGAGAAGACAGACTGGCTGAGCATGTTGGGATAACAGGGCTTTTTCATTAGGAAAGTCTGATTCATTTCCAGCAAGGGCAATGAGGTACCAGCATGTGAGTATGGGACTGCCCTCTCCTGGAGGAAATATGCTCTGCTCTCCTCTTTTGCTTTCACCATTCATGAAAAATGTTATAGTTTTTTGGTATAGATAAGGTATAGATTGAATCAGTGGTCTCTTGTATCATGCAGGAGTGCTCTTGACCCATTGCACCTTATGCCATAATTGTTTTGTGGCTGATAACTGTGGGATGTCAGCTAAGGATAGTAGTATTTGAGCTGTACCTCAAAATGCCTGAACTCTGGGAACAGGCCAGTGCTGGGATAGGAAGGCTTCCTGCTGTGAAAACAACTGTTTAGGGTCAACTTCTTGGTGTTGCATGGGTCTGGGCTTCAGCAGTGACTCTTGGCTACCAGTAGGAAAGTGTAAGTGTCCTGCAGGCTGTACTGGGGCTACGTGAAAACTCTGTTTAACTCAAAATCAGCAGGCTGGTGTAAAGGTGTGTGTGTATGCAGAGGTGATTGCTGAGGAAAGGCAGAGGGACAGGGCCACTCCTGGAACTGTTCAAAAAGTGCAGAGATGTGGCACTTAGGACACAGCTCAGTGGTGGGCCTGCATTAGGTTAATGGTTGGACTTGATGATCTTGGAGGTCTTTTTCATCCTCAATGACTCTATGACTTTATAACATTCATGCTTTACAGAGTGCAGTTGCTGAAGATGCCTGGGTCTGCAGGTTTCTCTTAACACTGCTCTGCCTCCAAAGGCAGTACAGCTTTTGCCTTGGGAAAGTGGTCAGGCTCAGCCAGAAATCCCTCTTTGGCACCGGTGGGTGCTCTCTGAGAACAGGGAAGAACTTACTTTATTCCCCAACCTGCAGCCACCATTGGGGTGATATTTTAAATCAGCTCTTTTATTGCTGTTCAGAGAGGGCCTATTTCTACTTGACATAGCACCGCAGTGCTGCTCCAGCTCCAGGATAAAACACGGTGCCACCCCACACCTCGGAGCAGCCGTGCTGCTGTAGGGAGGCAGCAAGTAATCAGCAGAGATTCAGTGAGGGCTGCGATGCTGTAAAATAGCCTCTCGGCACAAGATACAGGGAGGCGCTTACCGAGGCGACAGGGAAACTATACATTTCTCTTTTCCAATCCATTAATCAAAGCGCCTGCAGTTCCCATTCCAGTGAGGCAGGTGAGACTCTAATAAATATTGAGCAGCGAAACTTGATCCGTATCCAGGCTCTCCCAGCATTTTCATAAATAGGAAGTTGCAAAACAATAAAATAAACCCGTCTGCTTCCCAGCCGCTTCTCTGTGAGCGCATATTTGTGGCTGCAGGGCTGCGCAGCTGGCAAGGCTGGCTGAGGCTGGGAATGGGGGACAGGGTAGCTGGGGCTGGCTCTCTGGGAAGAGGGAGGTTTACCTCCTCCCTCTGCTATTGATGGATCATGTGTGATCTGCAGCTGGATTATTCCCTGACGCTGCAGCAAGCTGTTTTCTCAACGTCCCCTTTGTACCGGCTTGATCTTATTACTGGTGATGGCCTTGGAGTCAATACAGAGTTGGTTTCACATCTCGACAGAAAGAAAGCAGAGGAAGCCCTTTGCCAGGCCTGATGCTGCAGTCCTTGTTTGCTGAGTAGCTCCATTGATTTATGCAGGACTATTCAGATAAAGAAATATTCTGTGTTATATTGCTTTTCTTCAGGTAACTCTTTCAGCTAACGTAACTTTCTTTTTTTTTTTTTTCCCCCCCAGCTGTTTCTTAGCCTGGTTTCATACAGAAACATAGCTTCTGTGAGCACGGTGTCTGACTGTCTTTAAAACTCCTGTAATTACTGACTATCTTGACTGATTTCAGCTAAATTGAAATCTCAAAGACATTTACTCTTTGTAGTTTTCATGAAAACAGGAGGAAGGTGACCTTATTAGCTCTGCAGTTGCATGAACTCAGCCGTATGCTTGGACAACAGAGACTATCCAGAAGAAATGTTAATAATGTGGAAGTAGTCAGAAGAGCTTCACTCAGATTTTTTCCCCTCAAAAAAATCCCTAAAAAAACCCAACATGTTACCCTATCCAGAAAAAAAATTAATTACCCTAAATAATTCCCCATACAACACTTACCACCCCTCTGAAAAACAGTTGTTTCTAATTCCAGTGCTTATAGAAGAATTTCCTAGGACTGTTGGACTGCAGTTTTCTTCTTGTTAAGATATTTTTTACCACATTGGGCTAATGATCCACAAGATCCCGTGGTGTCTGTTGCATTTTTGACCTCACCATTCAGAAAAAAGGGAGAAAAGTCTTGTAATGTCTCTGTCCAAATGTACATTGATGTGTATTGGGGAGGGAAGGTTGGGAGCAATGGGGAGGAAAATGCTCTTTTGTAAATCCGCCTATGTTTCTGAAACCTTAGGATTTGATGGGTTACTATTATCCCAATAAATAAGCAATATATTCCCAATAAATACGAAAGCAATAGGCAAGGTCTTGCTAAGGCAAGGGAGGTGGAGCTCAAATATTACAGGGAGCTGATGATACCGGAACTGCTTGTGCTGCATATCTAACATATTTGCTTTTTTTTCTTCTTTATTTTATTCTTTTTCCCAAAAAGTGAAGGGTGATGCTTGGTCAACTTTTTTATAAAGTGCTTTGAGATTCCAGGATCACAGGTCTTCTTGGAATCCAAAATAGTATTGTTGTTACTGGTGCTCTAATAATAGCAATAGTGGATATAGTCCTTTCTGCTCCTTTTTAAAAAGAACAACAATCCCTTTTTTTTTTTTTTTTTTTTTTTTGAGCAGAGTCAATTTAACAGGTGGGGTTTGTGCTCTCCTGAATTGGCTTTTTTTTTTTTTTTTTTTTCCAATTTTGCTTGCTTTTAATGCAGGCATGTGATTGGGGTGACTAGGGAGATACCGGGTAAAAGGCTTTGGGAAATTTTTGTCATCCTGCATTGTTATTTTCAGTAAGACCAGAAGTAACAGTTTTGGCAAATTTCTGAGAAAATCCTGGCCTTGTAGACTCACTAACATGTAGACAACTAGCACTAACTCAGGCAATTAAAGGCTTGTTTTGGCAACTTCATGAAAGTTTTAGGATTTTTTTTCCTGAACTATTTGAGGTTCACCTGTATTAATATAGTACTTCGACCCCGGGAAACTGAGTTTGAGATTCAAAAAGATTTATGTGACTCATTTGTTCAGGCCTCTAGATTATCACTGGTGTCAGTGGGATTAAGTGCCTGCCAACATTCATGTCCCTGGTTCATGCCTTCCTGTTCTGTAGAGGGTTTGGTGTGAGGGAGGATAAATGCATATGATAAATCTGGGACCTAGGTTGAGTGAGATTCTTGGTTCTTTCTGCTTTTACATGTGTGAGAGAAGGAGCCAGCCCCCAGTGTTTGCTCAAGAGCCACAGTCCCATTTGCTTTTGGGTAGCCTACAGCAATGTACACAATTGAGGATTTTCCCTGGCTTTCTCTAGCACAGGCTACATTTTCATGCGCTGTGCATTTGTAATAACCGTGTGTTGTTTGTTTAAGGACTTAAAGCCTATGCCAAATTTCTCTTTCCTTGGCTTTAAATATGTGGCCAAGGGTAGTTTTATCCCAGCTATCCATAAATAGGAGCGAGCATGTTTGTGTTCCCAGTGTCCAAAGTTTTGAACGAGAATCGAGCTGCATCTCCAGCTCCTGCTATGTCACACCAGGTACAGCCAGAGGTACGGATGCCCAGGGGCTTTAAGCCGTTACCCATTTGCTTGCATTTTGCCGTGTCAAGAACTGGACTGTGATTAGAGTAATCACAGCATCTCTAAAGCAAATTGCTGCCATTTTGGCCAATAGTCTTGCCCCAGTAGTGATGTAAGGGAGTAGACCAGTAGAGAATTCAATCTGGGGACTTCGGAAGTGAAAAAATACTCAGCAGGTAAAAGCAAGGCTTTCACGCTCTTCCTTGCTTTAGCCTCAGAGAGATGTCTCTTCCCGGTATGAAGTGGAGAGCAATGCTGCACCTAGAAACTTCAGCACAGAAGAGAGCTGGAGCTTGATTACTCACCGTAGAGTCTGCCTGGACAAGGCAACCCAAGGCCCTCCACAAGCAATCCACAGTCAGCACGAGCTGTGGATTGCTCTCTGCAGGGGAAATGAGGGCAATATCTCTCTGGGGTTCTGCACTTCCGAGGGCTTGTGACATCATGCTTTCCCTCTAGAAGACAGAGGAGCAATTTCAGCTGCTTTCCTAGCTCCGCTTCCCTCAGCACTCCAGGTTTCCCTCAGTGCTGTCCCGTCCAAGTATTGACCGGGGTGAACGTTGCTTATCTCAGGAAATCAATGGGATGACAGCCCAAGGTACTGCAGTAAGAAGACAAGCAAGGAGATATGTATCTACCCCTGACTTTTTTCCACCTCAATAAATATGTTTCCCTGATCCAATGGCATTGTAACAATAGGCAGTAATTACTGTGGCTGCATCCATCTCCTTTGATTTAATCAGACAGATATTATATGTTAAGTATCAATTGATTATTAAAAGTATATTTCCTGATGCTTCAAAATCCACATGACGCATAAACAGTTATTTACTGCACAGCTATTAGAACTCAGCAACTTGACTTTTTACAATCAGTATTTATTTAACATGCAATGACCATCCTGTCCCATTAAAACTAAATATGTTAACTGTTTTTGGGTATTTAATTTTAAAGCTTTTCTTACTATAATATCAAGTGATTATAAAAAGCCATTGTCTTAGCAGACATTTGAAGCTATGCAAATATATTTCAGAAGAGTCACATTTTGATAACCTGTCATGATGTTACTCTGGGTCAGCATAGACAAACTATTATGGTTCCTCTAGTAAAGTAGAACTTTTTGGTAATGTGTTTGAGTTTTAAACTCCCTGTATGACCTTATGTTCTCTGAGAGGTTGAACATTCTAACTTATGTCCGAATTGCCTGGGATGTTTGATACTGAAGGTTCCTTAACCAAGCAGAGCCCAGGTTTCCTATGTAGACAAAGCAGATCTGCTCTTTACGACATGTCTCAGGATGTTTAATGCCATAGGTAGATTCTTAAGAGGGGCAGTTTTTTTGACATTCCATTAGCCTGAGGAAAAACTGGACTACTTTAAGAAAACAGTGACAAGTTCACAATCAAACTATCATCTTGTCTTCCTTCCTTCCTTCCTTCTTCATTGCAGGCTCGGGAGCTCCAGCAAATATGCTCTCAGTTGTTCCCTTGCTGTTGAGTTGCTGGGGGAGAAGGCCCTATAAAGGCTGAGTATTTCTCTGTAATACTGTAATTTAATTATGAGTTTTGCAAGATGTGGTGGTGATGTGCTATGCATAGGTGTTGCGTTGTGCGGCTGTGATGGCTGGTGAGCAGGGCTGGTTGTGAAGCAACTCGGGTGTTTCTCCATTCAGTTCCTGAAGGTCCCCTCCCTCGGCTTTCTTTTCTCCTTGGCTTGGAGCAACTCAGGATCTGTTTACTTTTCTTGCCAGAAGATGGTTGAAGGCACAATGGTAGGGCATGTATTCCATCTGCCTGCCCTTTCTGGAGTCTGTAGAGCTTTCTCGCAATTCCCTTACACTTCAAAGCAAATAAATAAATATTTGCAGAGTTATTAAAGATTTATTGAAAGCGCCATATATTTAAACCATCTTGCGAAAAAAATAGATGGCTGAATATTTACTATTTACATCTTAGGCATCCTCTACATATTTATTTATTCCTCCTTAATCCAATCCATGTTTTATAAATATTGCAAAAGACCCGTCAATAATAGAACAGGTTTCCATTAATCCAGAGAAATAATTAGAAAACATTTAGGATAATATTGCTTTGTACAAATATTGCATGAGCCTGTGAAGAGAGAAGTTTGGAACAGCCACTGTCACATAGCTGGGGCATATGCCAGCACCCCTGTCAGGTGGGGGCTGGCAAGTACCTTGGCTTCCTGCTGTGGGCTGCCCTACCTCTGATCCCTTGGCCTTGCAAGGAGGTCCTTGGAACGAGAAGCTTGCTTTTCTAGGGACAGACTGCAGTATTTAATCTTTCTCTTGTGAAGCAAGACAGTCTCCCACTTTCAATCACTCTGGGACTGCCCTCAGCAGGGCAGGGCAGTTATGCAATTGCTCTTGCAGGTTTCCCAAAGCCCCTGCCCTGTGCTGACAGATCTACTGCTCAGTGTTAAATTTTGCCTGGCACGTGTAATCGTCTTTACCAATACAATATTGTGAGTAGGTGATCAATTATTGCTCCCAAAAATGATAACAAGCTTCTAGTTGTACTGATATCTCAAGATCTTGAGTAACCATCACCCATAGCTGCTCATTCCTTTTTTTTTCCCCCTACCGTTGCTTCAGTTCATAGATTTGTGGTTTCAGTTACTGTGCTTGGAATCATACTTATTTAAATATTGAAACCCCCCCACCCC
>WAAG01048942.1:615-15450 GCA_013390105.1 Tichodroma muraria | reverse complement strand
TTTGCTGGTGGCTTTACGGTGGTTTGGTTTTGTTTTTTTTTCTTTGGTTTTTTGGTTGGGTTTTTTTTGGTGTGATTTTGAGAATTTGGGTTTTAAATATCCTGATTATTTAATAAATAACATTTGAGTGAAGACTGCTGCTTATCTCCTCTTGTCTGACAAGTACAAAGCTTTCACAAAACAGCAAGTACAACAGGCAGAAACACTCTGCAGAAGCAGCACAACATTGCAAAAGTGGTGGCTAAAATGCCAGTTGTAACCTTGGGGTAAAAAAAAAAAAAAGAAAAAAAGAAAAAAAAAAAAGTCATTCAGGCCAGAATAGAAATGGCTTTAACCATTACCACAATGTGCCAGGCAGCATACATTGAGAGTTCTTAAGGTTATGTGCTAACCTGAAACTTTTCATGCTCCTGAACTTTTTTATGAAACATCTGTGCCCACAGCCCTAGTGTGAGTACTATACAACTTGGAGCTGACATGACCAATACTCTTTGTATGGTCTGTATCAACGCAATCAGACAATTAAAGACACAGAAAGACTCATCTGCTCCCATGCATTGCATGTCCTTCAGATCTTCACCTACAATTGAGAAGCCTGTCAGCATTTGGCTATATTTAACAGACATATGATATGAACTAGTTTACAGAGCATCTGGAGTACTTTCAACTTGTAGTGAAGCAAGATACTGTAAGTACAGCAGTATCATTTAGTTTTAGTGGAATATTTTGTGCAATGCATCTATAACTTGATTAATTTCTATGAAAAAGCAGACGAAAATGGCAACTAATGACTGAAACAGCAGCATCTTTGCCATGATACTGCTCTGCAGTAGAAACTGAAGAATTAATCAATATGCTTAGGATTTCTCATATCAACCAAGTCAGAAATTTAACCAGCTTGCAGTTTTTGCAGACTTAAAAGTTGTTTGCTGTGCAAAAGTGGTCATTTATTCAGTAAAGACTACAGCCAGCCAAGAACAGTTTCCACTGACACATCAAGAAATTCTACCACTGAATTAGGACTGCATTTTTGCACAGCAACATCATCACAGCAGAATTTAATTCTGAAGGTACTGCATTTGCCAATTAAAAGACAGTGCTTCTAGACTTAAAAAATACTTAGGCTATTGATTCTATACAGTGAAAAAAAAATCTAACAAAACTGCAATAAACTGGTTACAGGAAACAATATTTTGGTAGCCAAATAGGAAGCAGCACCAACCCAATGATTAGAAGTACTGAAGGTATAATGATTGTTGAGGATTTTCAGCAAGTATTGCTGGATAGTAGTTTAAATCCCAAGAGTTTTGCCAGTATTTCACCTGCAGTGTTGCACAGCTGGGATCTGGAACAAGGGGGCAATTCACAACCATTGTTTCAAATATTGTAGTCTCAGGCCAAAATAACCCAAAGAAAACACATTAGGTTCACATTCAAAAGAAAATCTTTATTTTCTTTAGGAGTTATTTTTCCTACAAAGGAAACTTTCTCATAGTGAGATCAGTCCCGATACTGGAGTTCTATACCTCCTATATTTTTTGGTTGTTTCCCTTTGGATCCAGGAGACAAAAGTCCCCAAATTCAAGAGGGACCAGCTCTGCAAAGCTAAACACAGCATTGCATCTCTGCAACAGAGAAATGGCAAGAAATATGCTGTGGCAGTTTTGTGAAGCTGTTTAAAAAAAAAAAAAAACAAAAAAACAAACAAAAAAAAAAAAAAACAACAACCGCTTGATTTATGCAACACTACTGGGTAGCAGGCTGCAGCCGATGCTCTCTGGAAAGCACGAGCTCACTGTGCCACTTTACAGCTGACAACAGGCTGCTTGCAGCTCCACAAGGGCTGAAATTCCACCAGGACCTTGACAGCGAAGGACTGGAGAGAAGGGCAAGCTGGGCACATGTTGCTTGAAAGGCTGCCAGGGCAAGGTTACCCAAGGGACGTGCAGGCTTGCTAGCTGTGCCCTGCAGTTTCTCCTTAGCTCTTGGGATGGGGCTCCATTTGAGCCCTGAGCAGCAGCACTCCCAGAAAGGGGGGCTCTGCATTTGCAGGGCAACAGCAGGACCCAGAACTCCTGTACAGAAATCATTCTCAGTCCGAGATCCCACAAGAATGCTGTAGTCTAGCAAAGAATTATAAATTCCTTCCTTAAAACCCAAGTGGCATAAATTCATTTTCTAATATTTTTCCTTTAATAATTTGCTTAAAGTCAAGCATAAAATCTAAATGGTGCTTGTTACAGACTACATGTTGTTTTATGGTATAGCCAAGCCTCTTCTGAAACTTTATTCAGGGAGCTGAAGGATGTTGTAACTTCAAATGTAAACTCCTCAAAAAGTTCTCACCATTCAACTAATAGCTGACTTGACAACTTCCCACAAGCGTAAAGTGTATACACATCATCACATCATCGCAGACACCCTGGAACTACAGCTATGTGGGAACATCAGCTTTGATTTCAACTCAAGACTGACTAAAATAAGCGCCACAGGTAGTGACAGAAGTCTTACACATCCAGTGCCACATCCATACTTGATGTTCCCCAATGAGTTTCAGCTTCTGTACAGACTTCCATCAGATGAGAGATATGCACAGCTAGAGGACACTGCATGCTCTAGCACTTTCTCTGTGCCAACAAGTGAAAAAGCAACCCTCTGATTTTACAGTAAATTAGATCATAACCCTTGAATAACTGACAACCTAATAGAGTCTCATGATTAACAGGCAAAAACTGCCTCTTTCTTCCTCTGGCTGGTTTTTGCAGAGTCTTTTCAGAGTCAGCTTTGTCTTTTTTGCAAGGACTGATCACACGTTAACTTATACCATACAGCACCCTCAGTCAGGCAATTCACTTACATACATGGATTGGTCCTCCGCAGGACTTGCTGCAATGTATAAACTACCCAGTCTGCAATACAGCTCATCTCATGTTTAACCCTTTTGGCTTCATTTTCACTTTGTCTTTGTAAGCCTGACAGAGTGAAATTGCATACAGGGAGTGACAGCAGCATGGTGATTTAGAGGTCATCACTCTGATCCAGTACACTTCCAAGCAGTCGTTCTACATATACCAGACATGCAGTCTTAGCAGCAACCTACACAGTACCATTTATTGGGCACAAACACATTTAAGACATGCAAATCTGCAGCAGTAAATAATTGGAAGAACACAGATAAAGGAGCTTCTCACTAGTACTATCTAAACAAAGTCTTAGGAGGAAAAAAAATTACTGCAACTTCTATAGATTCTGCACAGAGACAGGCAAAGAACCTATTTAAATGATACCTTTATATTTGCACACTCAAAACTCTAGAGAGTCAAAACTCAAGAGAACACCAGGGCTTAAAGCATCACTATGCACAAGCTGTGCTTTTCAGGCTGTTCATCCAAGGACATAATACATATCCCGTCATTAACTGAGATAGAATATTACTTCTTGGATTTACGTTGGTCACAGGCCTTCACTATTTAGTTCTGCTAAGTACCAGCACCAAATGGCAGCTTCTGGGTCAAACAGTCACTTTACAGTAGAGAAACCTAGGAACTACCATCCATATCAAAGGCAAGTCAGAAGCACTTTGATAAGGCAAATATTTCACCACTCAGCAGTGCAGGTGGGAAGCTCCTACACAGGACTAACACAAAGAAGCATACTTGAGTAACTTCATACAGCTGACATTAGTTTAGAACACAGATAAGGAACTCTTGCATTTCAGCTTAAAGAAGCAAAAAAACCCCAATTCTCACACATGGCNGAAGAAACAGTGTTGGAAAAAAATAAATAAAAAACTGATGCTCAGGTACCTAGTAAAAGTTAATTAAACTTGCACAACCAAATGCTGTCCTGTGGAGGGTAACCAACTTCCTTTTGAAAGCAATCTCAGTTTGTTTAAGTTTGCATGACAGAATTACTTCCTCTACCAGCAGCAAGTTCAACAAAGCTTATCAATGCTGCAGTTTCTAAATTTCCATCTAGAAATCCACCAATTTACAGTGCACAAACAAGGATCCTCATGTCCTGCTCAATCAGGACTCTGTATGCACAGCTTGTTGATACAACTCTGGTAAATGAAATCCCAGAATGCTGGAGCAGGCTGAATACAGAAGGGCTGCCTATGTAGGCACAGGGGAAAAGAAAACAAACACAACAAAATAAAAAAACCCAAACCACAACACACACCCAGTGCTGAGTAATCTTAGAAAATAAATAGGGGGAAAAGTCATTAAGCTACTCCTGCTAGGAAAATACAAAACCCTAACTGCCAAAAGCTGAGGAAAAACAAAGTTGAGCCGAGCAGAACATCCAGGAGGATCCATAAGATCCACTGGATCTCCCATTTCTGTTTCTCTAATTTTAGAGAGTATTTAAGAGTGCTTCCTCCTTCCTTAATCATGTATTGCAGGATACTCCTGGAAGAGGAGGCTGTTTCTACCTTGATGTTTTTACTTCAAATCCACCACTGGGGTTCTGCTCTCTGAGCCAAATTAAACATACCAGAGGTGTTTTCACAAGCCATTTGGGTAGTATACTGCTCACAAATGTCAACTACAAGCCATTAATGCTGCATTAGGAACTTTCTCCAGAGGAAATTGTCTCACAAGAACCAGGGGTGGAAAGGATTGGCACCTGGAAACCACTGGCTTCTGTCCTCTGAAAAGTCCAGCTACAGTAAAGCCTTCAGGATGGCAAAGCAGTATTTGGTGGTTAGACTTAAAACTGTTCAAAAGTTTGCTGAAAGAAGTAACAAGGAACAGTAGTCTGCAAAATAGTTCTAGGAATAAGGTGATGACAATAAAGTTCCTTGGGCTGCATTTCTTCCATCTACAAGGAAGTTCCTAGTGAAAACGAGGTATGCCAGAAGTCAGAAGGGAGGACAGCACCCAGGAACTGGAAGAATTATGCCAGAGGCCAAAGTTCAATCTGTGGGCAAGTACTAAGCGCTCACGTTAGTCCTGCCCTTCTGCTCTTGCACATGACAGACTGATTGGTGCCCCGAGTACTTAATTTCTGACTACTGATAAGGGTTTTTAAGAAAAATAAGAATTTTATTTTTTTTTTTTAATTATAAAGGAGAAAAATATGTATTCTTAAATGATCCCCTGACAGGTAAACAACCTCATACATATTGGCACATGTACTGGTCTCAAAATCAAGTTGTGTGTCACACAATCAAGCCTTCCACAGCAGAAGTTGTTAGACTGAGTTCCTCTGACTGTTTTCTTCACTAATCATTGCAAAACAGAGAATGGCAGGTGTGAAAGGTAGTAAAAACCTTACTATAATAAATTTTTCATAATAGTGAACTGTACCAAAGTCTTTTGAACTGTTTCACAGATCTTCCTCTCCTCACCCAAGGCAGAAGCAAGAGTAACTACCAGCTTAAACTTCAAGTTCTAAAAGTTTTAAGTCCTACCAGTTTACCACCTGCTTAGTACATGCACCAAAACTGGTGTGTGTTTCTCCCAATTGTGTCCCTGAATTCCAAGTCTGCATAACAAGACTGAGAATCTGGGGTTTTTAATTATTCCCATTCACACTTCAAATAAAAAGTTGGCTACTAACAAATTTAAGTGCTGTCGACAAGCTACATTCATTCCTAAAAATTATTTAGGTACACAAACCTGCAATTTCACCTACTATAAAGAAACTGCAATTTCACATAGCAGGTGGTAATACAAACTAAATCCAAGCCAATCACATGCTATAGCAGAGAGTCTGGAAACTATGAGAATGCTTTCTATATTCAATATACTTGAGAGATTCCCACAGACTCCACTGAAAGAGCAAAGAGCCTTACACACAGAAAACAGGCTGGCATTCACGTACCAACAAGCCAGAGAGCATGTTTTGGTTTAAGCAATCTTTACTAATACAAGAACACTGCTGCCATCAGTGCCTTCTCCTGTTCAGTTCTGTGTTGCAGCTTAGCAACCCATTTTACATCTTCATCCTATCACATGGTTCAGCTACTTTGCATAGAATGGACTGAACACAAGAAAAACCACTATTACACTGTGCTTACTGCAACAAGCCTGTTCAGCATTAGATTCCATATGCAGAAATAAAATGAAATAAACCTCAGTATTCAGGTTTATTCATATGTCAGTACCTGTTTGTTTGCTTATATGACCACACAATGGAAAAATACATTTTAAAAGCTATTTGACAAAACAATCACAAGTTTTATCACAACCACTGATTCAGTGCAATAATACACCGGAGCTTGCAGTTAGGTTAACTTGATGAATCAGATGCCTATCTCTACCTTACTCTTTGATATAAAGAATAACTCATTTATAGTTTACAAGGACAAAATACAATTCTAGGATTTAACTATAAAATGCTCACTCTTTAAATAACACAAAATATATTTACTGAGATCCCTTAAGTTTTTGACTTCAAATATACATGTAAATCAACAGTTAGATCACTGAATAATTTGGATTCCAAATTAACCACAGATGAATTGATTCTATTCTGAATCAAACTATGCAATAAGCCAAAGTAAGGCTCTGCTAACTGAAATTACAGCACCAGAACCATGAGCAGAAGTCGGCAGAGACTTTTGCACAGACTCACCCCATGGCCTGGGCAGATCCATCCTGCATGTACCTAGAAGGTCACTACATTCAAAATGTTAACTGTGGAAGGAGAAACCAAATATCAACTTAAGAGAACATTCCTGTGGTCTCACCACCAGACTTCTTTCAAATTGAGGCTGCCAAATTTCATGTCTCTCATATTACATGAACTACCCGAGTCTGACAGCCCTGGCATGACATCCCACCTCTTTGCCAAGATGCACAGAGTCAGCTGAGCTCCAGGAAAGCTGACAGCTTCTCCAACACAAGGGGAACCACCTAAGCAGATTTAAAAAACAAGCAGATGCAGCTGCTGCAATCACAACTGCACTCTCACTTGAACAGTAACTACAAAAAGTATCATCAGAATGATGGGAGACCCCAATACCAGACTCTCCTGACTGTGGGCTGCCACATCTTTCCCACAATTAGAATAAACCCCAAAAAGTTCACACACTCTAGATGCTTGGGAAAAAAACAAAAGTACTAGTCAATGTAGGAAGAAAAGGAAAGGCCCCTTTCAGAAAAGGGTGTCTCAATAAAAGTCCCCACTCAGAGCAGAATGGCAAAGCTGGCTTTTAGACCACTGACTTGGGGGGGTGTGGAAAGAGTGAGAGTCACAAGAACACATTTTGCTTAATAACCTACCATATTCTATAGAAAGAAACAAGATGCCAGTACTGTCATGGTTACTTAGAATGAAGATATACAGAGAAATACCAGTCACTAGCTGCTTCTGACAGAAGATACTTGCAGACTTTCAGGTATTGGTTAAGTGCTTTAGTGGCAACAGTGTATTTCTTACACAGAACAAATTCACCCACTATCCTGATACAAATACAAATCACCTGCTTTGACTAACTAAAGCCTCATGGGTAAATCAGAGTCAAGCTGAAAGCTGAAGTCAGGCCTCACTTGCAAGACAGGTGGGCACATCTGCTTTACAAGCACATGAATGAGTTTTCACAGATAGCCTCATCCACAGCAGTGTGACCAGGAACGGGACAAGATGTACAAGACTCATTCAATTCTGGCCAACAATTGGTACTGTGTGATCACTGCAGATCCCACGCTCCCTTAGATCATAGTAAGGGAAACAAAGTTTGTGGACCTCACCACTGTCTCCACAGCCTGTACTCCCCTTCACTCCATCTGCTGAGGAAATGATCTGTTTTGGAGAGAAATGAAAAGCAGCATTTTAGTGAACTGTGACAATGGTTTCCCTTTCTCAGTTTGAAAAACATATCTGTGCTTAGACACAGAATGGAGTACAGGTCAGAGTCACAGCAGTTTTGTTAAAACATTTAAGCAGACTCAGCTTAATGCACTTTTCCAGACCTTTTGGCTGGAGATGTTAGTCCACTATGCTACAGGCGAAATCTGCCGGGCTGTGAAGGACACCTTTATACCAAGCACCAGCTTCCACTTCGAGTGTTTAAGTGTCTGAGACACTATTCCTCACATGCACACGCTTTCTTGCATGCACTCTTCACCTTTCAGCATCAATAGGATAAAGACATTTTATTAAGAAAAATCTTAAGCTTTTTTGAACAAACATTGCTACCAGCCCTACTCAATGACAACAGAAAGCCACAGGTGAAGACATGAGGTATGGAAATGCAGGCACAAAACTAGTTCCTCCTCTACCATTTCAGGGTTAGAATGGGAGAATGCTGAAAATAGATACTATTCTTAAAAGGTTGTTAAATAATGTAAAAAAGAGAATCATAAATTTAAGATATTGCCACTGCACTACAATCCTTCAAAAGCTGCTTCCAGGATTTCTTTAGAAATAACTACTACTTTCCTCTAACAGAGACCCATACGCAGACTACAGCATCCAGCATTTCCTCCTGCAGTTTGGGATTTTTTACCTTTCTTCCTGAAACAATCACAGTGGAGCTAAAAGTTAAGGTGAAGCTGTGGCTACTTGCTTGCTCGGAAAAAACCCTGAAACACAAAAAGATTGAGACAGCAGGAGGCAGCTGGCCCACTATCACTCAAACTATGAATTTTTACAGTCACTGATTTGCTTGCCCCTGATGTTGAACTCTGTGCTTGAGCACAGGATTGTGCTTGTTTCTAGGTAAAGTTAGTCCTGCCTACAAACAGAATATTCATTACAATTCAATAAAACATTCAAGTATCTGTGTTGGTTTGAATACATTTTGCAATAGTAATTTCCTCTTTTTTCCCATTCAAGTTTTAGGTCTTCACCCCTTCCATAAAGAAACAGATTATATTTCCTTTATCACCTTTAAAGGTTTGATTGCTATTTCCTTTTAATTTAGAAATCAAATACTGGCAGATCCTGATTCAGTATTTCAGCTTAGCTAAAGATAACAGGATCAGAAAAGATCAGACACAGAAAAGAAATACCTTAGCATGCAAAGATCAATGATCAAAGATCACTTCAAATACTGAGAATAGCAAAAAACCCACTAAATAGAGGCCCTTTATCATCCCAAACTCTCAATTTTAAGAACTGGAACTTGATGGCTCTTTCTAAATTTTTAACAGAAAATGGCATATTAAACTAGTTTTACCAACACATCAACCAGCCTTCCAGGAAACAGTGTGTCAGCAACATATGGAAACTACTTGAAGGGGTTTTTTGGCCTTTGTCTCTCAAGCTGGTCTTAGCCTTAATTGTGGAAGCCACCAACACTTCTCTTGTAGCTGTAAAATTTAAAACACCAGGGAACATGAAATCGATGACACTACACACTTATCATTCAATACAAGCCACCGAACCTCACTCAAAAATGCTACCACCTTCAATGTAATTTTTACAAGTAAAATATTTACTTTGAACCACTTTTAAGCAAATAGCTTCAGAAAATGCTAATTATCTTTTCAGCCTCTAAGCAGTAAAGAATAAACTGTAAGCACCACATATAAAAGCATGTTTCTATGTTTATGGAACAGGCAACTTCAAGTAATAAACCTGTGAAGTTATTTGGTGTATAACAGCAACTTACACTAGAGCACAGTAGAAAGAAACATACCTCACAAACTACTTACAATATTCAAAGCACAAGCCTTTCAAAAGAGACAAGCTGAGGCTGAGTTAGATTAGTCATCAAAAGCACTTCTCAGTGGCATACAGCAGAGTACAAGTGATCAGTAAGAATAAGGGAATAAGAAAAACCAAACCAAAACAAAACTGTAGAAGCCAGATTACAGAGAGTCCTGTCATTAGATTGCAGCTTTCAAAGATCAGTTCAGCCACGCAGCAATAAAAGACTCAGACTGAGGAATTTTCCTTAGACACTCTGCCAGCACCGCATCAAAAACTCCCTGCATGCTACCAACACACCAAGAGAGCAGGCTTGACAAGGACTTCACCAATTTGACAAATGCTACTTGCAGAAAGGTCTTTTCTGTAACACTTCGGATCACGTTCACACTGAGGGACAAAACCTCCAGTTAACAAAATAAGCACACCTTTGCCTGGCCAGGTCTGAAGTAAAAGGAAGACAGACTTACTCAGCTTATATTTTTGCAAGGAGGAACTCAGAAGACTTTAAAACCACAAACTACTGTTTTCATAAAGCTGTGGGCTACCACAACTCAAACACAGTCAGGCTACAAAGTTACTTCAGAGCAATTGCTGTGCCCAGGAGTTTCTGCAGCCCAGTGCCACTGGCGCTGACTGCACAAGGCTCCACAAGGTGCTGGGTGCTGAGATCATGCAGGTGCTGCAATGGCAAAACACTGACCCTGTGCTCCAGGTCACAGAGAAATACACACACACAAGCAGGTATTTTCCCCACTGCCACTGTCATTTCCCCATGCATCACAAACTACAACATACAGTTCCCTGGAAGAGAATTTTATACTGAAAAGTCTGCAGAGCAGCTTGATTAAATGTAATCTTAGGTTGTCTTCAGACAGCCTGAGAAAAGAACAGTTGTTTGGAAAAGTCATATTGCAACACATGAAACAATTATTCACTTTTGCCTTACGGAACTAACAGTTCTCCCTCACCTTTTTTAAGTGACATAAATTGTAGTCTCTTTACTCCTGTCTGCTACAGGAAGTAAAGGTGAAAATGGTGCTTCCAAAAAACCGAAGACTTTCCTTTACTAAATTAATTTAATCACATCATAGAATTAACCTAGAAGTGTATAACTTGCTGCTAAACCTATTTACTCTAGGCTTGTAAATTAATTCTGCATTGCAGGAAAAGTGGGAAGAGAAAAAAAAAAAAAGAAAACTAGAATACATTAGTTATGTGAGACAGTGTTAAAGTTATTTTTACCCTCTGAAAATATTTCTTTCCTCAGGGTATAAAAGAGTTGTAATAAATACAAACAAGTACATTTTAACAAAGTCAATTTAAATGTAAAATTATCATAGCTATATTAAACTTCATTGTAACATATTCATAATTTAAATTAAGCTATTTGAGTGGTATGTGCTCACTGACACTTTTAAACACAGACAAACCACTACTTTTGGGTACACAAATTTAGAGTTGAAGAGTTAAACTTTCAGAGTAATTTTTCGTACTAAGTGAGAACTTTCTCTGCATACATTTAATTTATTCAGTTCAATGACTGGGTTTTCAAGCTACAAGGAATGAAGCCAATTGAAATCTCTTAAAAGATCACAAAAATAAACACCTTTTCTTTAAAACAACAACCTCCAATATTTCAGAAACAAAGTTATGAATCTATGGTATCCAGTGGATAATGTGCATTCAGCTGGTGATACAGAAGTATTACAAAAAACGATGCAGTTATCTTTAATTATAAGTGAGAATTGACAATGCATCATTATGGAAGAAGCCATAGAGCATCAACTCACTCTTCTGCCCACAGAGAAATACGTGACAACTGTTACACTACTAAGCCATCCTTTTAGCAATAGAGGCTAAATGGATAAAATGACTGCTCTTTGAAGAGGAAAACAACTCCTTCAGTTATCCCATGTTCTTGGATGACAACCTCTCTATACCAGTGAGCTCTGTAGCATTTAAGTTCTTCAAGGTGTCAAACTAATTTGGCAAATCCAAGTTTCTTTCTGCCTTGCAAAACTTAAGTGGATGGCAATAGGCTTCAAACTCCGTCTAACACACAGCATACTACAGCTCCATAGAGTTACCAATGGAAGAATATGATACTGGAAGAGCCAAGACTTTGTCACTACACAGTTTGTCATTGAGATCCCATCTCACGGCCTCAAATACTGACTACCAGTTCATTGCACTTACCATCAGAAAAATACTACATCAGAAATTTAATAGAAAAGTAGAGAGCTGACCACCTGCAGAATAGGAAGTGGAGAGCTAACCACCTGCTATCTACAGGCTATAATCATCAAGGCTAAGAGAATTGGGATTATTCAGCCTGGAAAAGAGAAGGCTTCAGGGTGACCTATTTGCAGCCTTCCATTACCTGAAGAGAGCCTACTAGAAAGACGGCAATTATTTACAAGAGCACGTAGTGACAGGACAAGGGGGAATGGCTACAAACTGTGAGACAGTAGGTTTAGATTAGACATTAGGAAGAAATTATTTACTGTGAGGGTGGTGAACAGGAACAGGAACTGGAACAGGTTGAGAGACATTGTGGATGTCTCACCCCTGGAAGTTTAAGGCCAGGTTGAGGTGAGGCTTTGAGCAACCTGGCCTAATGGAACATATGCCTGCTCATGCTAGGGGCATTGGAACTGGATGACCTTTAAGGCCCCATCCAACCCAGGCCATTCCATGATTCTGTGATCTCAGAGAAAAACAAAAACAACACACAAAGACACAGAAATCGGAACTAAAGCAGTATATATCTATTGACTGGGAGGATACTCAGTCTGAAGAACCTCCCCCTCAGCATCACAAGTATTCTGCATTCAGAATCACTGGGTGGTGAACCCTGCTGGTGCTCAGCTGGCACAAAAGGACAAGGCAGGATATGTTAACCATAGCGATCTAACAGCCATGTGCTAACACCACCCACAAAATAAAAGCACCACCAGTGGAAGCTTGCACACACAGGCCCTTCCTCACCTGCTACGCCAAACCTGCCTCATCTCATCTCATCATTACCTGAGTTTCCTCAGTCCCTAGTTGAACTTGCTATGGCTTGATTATGACTTCAATGATTTCCTAAAAGCTGCTCTTTAAGGTTAGTCAATACTGAGCTCTGGACTGATGTTTCTACTTCATTACTCCCAATTTTGCCCATAACACAGTCTCTCTCATGGAGATTAACATATTTTCACTCCATTTAAACACAGTTTATCTCCCAGTAAATAAAAGTGATCACCAATCACCTGCCCTTCTTCTCCTCTCCCCTTCAGAACAGATCCAAATTTATCTTCTGTTTGATCCATCAATTCATATTTTGTAAACTGATTAAATCTGCAATCTGCGTGCTTTCCTGAACAGGTTTTTCTAATTTCTTGCCTACCACTTTTAACTGCTAGAGTCTTCTCCCTAAGGAAAAGTTTTCCTAGACTAAGGACGCTAAAGAGTGCTGTGGGAGCAAGCTGACTACACATGGCAGAACCCAGCACAGATCACTGTAATCTTCTGAGAGTTAAGCTGACAGTTTAAACACATTGTTCTCTTTCATCTAATTTAACATGCAAGGGATAGAAAAGAGCCTTTTTCTTCAGAAGTAAGATTTAAAAATTTCATCCTAAAAGCTCCTACAGGAAGTTTTCTAGCCGAGGTATTTAATGTGTTATTTCTTGAATGAAACACAGATTGCCCTTTTATTACCCATCTGTAAAGCACACAAAAGTAAACTTTTTCTTTCTTGATCTTCCCTTTACCTCTGAACCACCAGCAGGAAGAGACTGGTCTACGAAAAGCAGTCTGTATGTCCTCCCTTCCTGAAATGGCCCGTGAAAAAATTAAGTAGAAATTTCTTTGTCATTTACAGGGAAATCACCAAATACATTAAACTTTGATAAAATTGTCTCCAATTACTGACACAGATGATGTAGAAGAGTTAGTTCATACCAGTTTTAGAGTTGTACCACTCATGTGGAGGATGCTTTTTGATACTGTGCAGATTTCCTAACCGTTTATGAGGGGACCCCCCTTTGGTTCACAAAGATCACATCATAGTATGTGATGTATGAATTCTGTGCTGGACATTTGCAGAATCATTCCTTTTCCTAGGATGCAAACACGAGCTCAAGCAAATACCTAACACTGGCCCAGACAATTTCACTTCTGTGCTGTAGCACAAATATCACACAATCAGAGTTAAGCAAAATACTAGTTTGTCTGGGAAGTAGTTGCAACCTCAAATACGTCCTTCATAGGCTTGGAGTTATGAGATTTATAATTATTTTCATTAAGAGTTCTAAAGCGTGAGGTTTCACATCTATACGCATTGGAAAAGTCACCTACTTGTTTAACTTGAACATGAAATTTGTAGAAGAAAGCATGATGAGGAAAGAAAACTGTCTCTCCTGTCCAGCCCAGCTTACCTTAGCACACCTTGAACACTGCTTCATTCTCTCAACTACAGAGAGCATGCAGTCACCAGTGTAGAATGTGAAGAAAATGAGAAAATCCTTGGGATCCTTGGCAGAAAATCTGGGTTTGAATCATTTGGCACAAGAGCCAGGAAACACTCCCGAGTGGGATGCTTTTAGCAAAGTTCTTGGTAAACTTAAGGTCAGAATCTGACTGGATTAGAGATGAAGTCTCAAGGTCAAAGCTCCCACCTCTCTTCCAGGCACCGGTAACCCAGTCCTCTGGCCTAAGGTAGAGAGCCCTAGAGATGTGAAGAATGCCAGGTGCACTTACTCTTGCCTTTCTTCTTCAACTTCTTCCATTTTCAGTCGTTAAGTATCGAGACTCCCAAACTAAGCTTTACGTGCATCAAATCTTTGCATAACCCTTACGTTCCAACACAAAGAAAGAGAACTAAAAAAAAAAAATCATCCAAATTTAAGCAAGTTACCCAGGTTTCAACAAGTTTAAAATTCCTTCATGCTGATCAGTGTCCTTTAGGACTATTTTTACTACCCTATGCTAGAACTTGTTTATACTGGACTTTGACCCACAGATGAGTGCTACCATTTAGCATAAGAACTTCTGTAAAAAGTTCTGATAACATCCACAAAAATTCCCCTCAACTAAATAGAAAAAAATCAGACACATATTGCTCCTCTGGAATAACACGGATCAGGATTAGCATTAAACTATAATCTTTCAATTTACCAGATCACTGCACTATTGAGTAATTTATTTATTTTTTTGGCTACCCAGGGAACTGTGAGTTTCAGG
>WAAG01048941.1:110177-132501 GCA_013390105.1 Tichodroma muraria | reverse complement strand
GTAAAGTTCTGAAAAGTTTATGAAGCTAAGCCTTGCCAAACTAACTCAACATTTTTCTTCTATTATTGACTGTTTAGATGCAAATTCTGATCCATACAGACGTCAGCAAAGCATTTCTTAGATGTGGAAAACTGTTTGACCTCGTGCAGTTCTCTGTGCAGGAAAAGCTAAGGAGGATATAATGGTGAGTTGTGTCAAAAGGGGAATTGTTCAGTCATGGAGGAGCTCGTTAATGAACTTCCAGTGATGAGTCTCAAGATAGAAACAGCAATATGTTTGCCCCTGGCACAAGAGATAGGCCCAGCCTCATGGAGTTTGCTGTGGAAAAGGCTGATGAAGATGAGAATCTCCTGCTGGAAAAACAAGATTACTCTGAGGCTGAAGTCTATGGGCAGCATGGATGGAATCTAAAGCCATGAAAAGCTGGATGACACCACCTGGGGACTAAGAACAGTTTCTCCTACTGGGGGGTCTTCTGAGCTACCTCATCCAATTTTGACTGTGCAGGAGCTGGAGAAGAGAATCAACACCATGCAGACATGGAACAGGACTATTAGGATGAACCAAACCGACAGGAAAAGAGAAGGAATTTGATCTGTTTAGAGCAAAAGTAAGGCTCGTTTAAAGTAGCAGGATGGAGGTGGGGGAGGAAAAGGGCATTGCTATGGGACTGCTCTCTTAAAGCCCACTGGGGAAAGGGGGGTGGGATGGGACAAATTTCAGGGGCACCCAGGAATGTTGGCACAGTAAAAGACAAGGCTAGCATGAGAACAAGCCAGCCCAAAGCAGCCACAGAGATGTCTGAGCAGTGAGTGCCTGGGACAGCCTAATGCAAGCAACAGCAGCAAAATTAGGAACTAGCGTGGAGGAAATTTGTAAATTCATTAAATGAATTCTAAAATATGTTTTTATGTGATAACAGGGAACTGGATTTGGTCACCAGGCAGTGCCTTTCAAGCCCTCGCTCCTTGCTGGGTTTCAGCTGTTTAATTTTGAATCCTATCACCATAACCAAAGTGTTCTGCAGCCTCAGGTACAAGAGCAACACTGATCTTCTGGTAACTCCTGTGCTCAAAACAGGGCTATGCCTCAAGAAACTGTAGGAAACAGCTTTGGAGGAGGCCAATTTAACTAACTTTCAGTGACTACCAACAATTAAGCCTTTTGCTCCTTGAAATGGGAATAATCCTTTTGTTTTATGTCTGGGTGCAAGAGAATCCTGCACCTTGCTTGGGGATGTTCAGCCTTGTGCTAATCTAAATAATAACCAAAAAACAGACAACTAATCCGAACATTAGAGCATGCCATGATGTTTTCTCTAAGCAGAGAAATGTGTTTGTCTTTTAGATCAGAGAAGAACACCCAGGGGCTGAATAAATGCAAAGATCAGCTGCAATTTGCAAAGGCAAATTTGCATGCATCCATACCATGGTAGCACGGGTGACTACAGCAGTGGTGCCAAGGCAGTCCAAACCTGCTGGCTGAGCTGGTTTGCAGTGCTCCTGACACTGGGAAATTACCAGTTCTTATAATTTAGTTAAAATTAGAAAATAATACGTGCCAACTTTCTTTTCAGTGTAGCAGCACCTTCTTTTTTAACCATATATTTACTGTTCAAGGTTATCACGGCAGGGCTGTCAGAGGCTTCTATCACATCTCTATCACATCAGCAAGTTGCCTCCTAAATTTTCTTTATCCCCAGCAATGATGCATGCAGGAAAAAAAGGTTGTGGATTGATCAGCAATTACAAAGTTGATTTTGTGGATATAAACAACTGCAGGACATTTTGTGCAACAGCATTTCCCCCACTTTGGTACTGAATTCACGAGAGGAAAATTCGACAGAAACATTTAATTTCATAAAGCTGGTATGGTAGACTACATTCACTTAACATCAATTAGTGTTATAGCTGGTAATTTGGGCCAGGGCAACATAAAATTGACAGGCAGAGCTTGGTGTGGGCATGATATGGATAAAGGGGATGCCCTGTGGATAAAGGGGGCTGCCTCTGCAGCTGGGGTGCTCCTCCCCTGTCACTTCACTCTGTGTGTGTTGATCTAAGCAGCAGCCCTACAGGACACTGCTCCTATTATTAGGAATTGCATCAATTTACTAAAACCAGTTTGAAAGCAGTTTCTCTTTGTGTACAAAATGAAAATGGGATTTGCTTCCTAAGTGCTGGGATGTATTTTGGCTGTTGCAGCCAAAATCTTTAACCTCAAGGTGTTTTTTCTATTTTGTCTGTTTAATTGTTGAGCACAGCAGTGATATTGTTCAGATATACATTATTTACTGACGAACCATTCTGTCCTTCTTGAGACTTGGTTTTACTTACTGAAAGGTCAGCAAATGCAGCATGGGAACCAGAACCTGATAGCTTAGGAATTAAAAGTTTATGGGAATTGGGTTTGTTTTCTTGCTCCCAAAGCTCATAGGTGAACTGAAATGAGTCATGAGAAGAGCTGTAAAGTTGTAAAAAAAAAGATAACTTCAGGCTTTTTAGCCCCTACCCTAAAGCAGAGCTGCAGTATCTAAACTTGGAGCAGGGGAGAAATGGATCCACAGCATCACCACAAGGAAGCCACGTAAATTATCCCATAGGAAAACATAAGGAACAAAGATATGCCCTAAATCTCACTTTCCTCAGGCCTTAAATACTGGACTATGAACAAATTCCTGTCTGTCTGGGCTCTGCAGTCTGGGATTACCCTGATCTTTATTTGAGTAATTTAGCAATTTTAGATGAGGAGTCAAGGCCAAGATACCTTGTTTTCAGCTCAGTGCCGCCTTCTGCTCCTGCTCTGAGCAACTCCACCCATCTCCATCTCTGTCTTGGCTTCCTCTTCCTCTCAGCATTTTTCCAGAAATATGCAATTTCTCGTCCCAATTTCTCCTTTGTCAGGTGCCTCCAAAGGCAAAGGCTGGCAGGTGTACAGGAAACACTGAAGGAAGAGATTTTCTTTTGAACTGTTGGGCAAGAACAGAGACCTGTGTCCTCCAGCATAACTCCCGTTGAGGATAAATACTGGCTCCATGACTTCTGGAGAGGTTATCTCAGGCAGCACAGAGGGGTGTCAGCAAGGGGCAGGCAAAGCCCTGCTCCCACAGAGGCAGTTCTGAACTGCTGGAACAGATTGTTAAAAGTATCAGGGAAACATCACACTCAAAATCATTGCCATTGTGAGCTTTGGGCTGGCAATTCTCACTGCACTGCCAGGATTAAAGCACTTGCATTTCACCTCCGTGCCTTAAGGCACTGGGGGGTTGTGCTTTAATTTCAAATTTCCCTTTAAGTTCTCCCTGCCTTGCCAAGGTGGCCTAAGGACAAATCCATTAATCCATGTGATGTGCAGGACTGTTTACATTATGGGAATTATGTAAGCAGGTAGAGCTCATCAATAATTAAAGGATCTGTGGGTAAAGTAGAGACCTGACTGTTTTCTTCTTCTGCCTTCTCAGGGTTTCTGTGCAAGCCCCACAGTCCTCATGCTTCTCTTCTGAATAATGTGGAGGGACAGTGTTTTAAGGGATGCCAGCTCCAAGCCCTCCATCTGCAGAGGTTGTGTCAGCCTCTCTCATCTCTCACAGAAACGAGCTGGAGGAATTACCAATGTAAAACAGGGATTAGAAAGGGAAGGATCAAGCTCCCTGGTTCTGTTTAGATGGCAGTCTGTACAAGGTGTTATAAAATCAATAGTTTCTCTCACTGAAAGGGTTCTTTCTATCTCCAGCAATGACAAGAGGATAGTGGGCAAAAAGCTCTATTAGCTGTTCTTTAAGAATCAATCACACTTAAAAGCAATAGTCAAAATGACAGCAACTGCACAATAGATGAATAATTTTTCACACAAATAGCCCGAATTTCAGAGAAGTGACACACTTTTAAAGAGGTAGTAGATAAAATATCTGCCTCTCTGAAAACCAAGAAAATACTAAGCATTTATTACTAAAGACACTGAAACAAAAACGCCCAGATCCTTAAGGGGTAAAGGCCAAAATATGAGTTTTGTTCAGACCACCTGAGCAAGAACACAAGATAATGATCAAGATTCACTTGATTCAATTTTAAATGTCACATCAGGAAGTACAAAGTTCCTGAAGCTGCACTCAGGAAGAAAATCCTCGTGGCCATGTCACTTCTGCTGTCAAACAAGGGCTTTCCCTCACCCATGATATAACGACCCCTGAGCCTCAGGATCCGGCATGAGGCTGTGCCAGGGCAGGTTTAGGTTGGGTATTAGGAAAAGGTTCTTCCCCCAGAGGGTGGTGGGGCACTGAGCAGGCTCCCCAGGGAATGGGCACAGCCCCTGGGAGCTCCAGGAGTTTTTGGACAACGCTCCCAGGGATGCAGAGGGTGGGATTTTTGGGGTGTCTGTGCAGGGCCAGGAGTTGGACTGAATGATCCTCGTTAGTCCCTTCCAACTCAGAATATACTGTGATTTTATGATCTGCTGAGGATGTGAGCTGATCCAGCACAGAGCCTTTGTCTCACACCAGATGAGAACCAGCTGTGTCAAATCTCTGTATCGTACCTACATCCAGCATCAAGATGTAATTGGCAATTACAAAGTCACATTTAACATTATGTAATGAGCTATTTAAATACATCAGAACTGCATAAAACACAAGGAAAAAAATTATATCAGGTAAAAGCCATATTCATGTATAAATAATGAGGGGAAAATCCGGCAGTCAGCTTGTTCTGTTGTATCACACTGAAATTTCCATATGGCCCCAGCAGTGTGGAAGAGCAAATGGAAGCCAGAGCAGAGAAAGGAGCTGTGCCTGGAGAATTATTCCTTGTTGACTCTTGTGGCTCGACAGCAAGCAGGAAAGTACCCTCAAGGCCAAAAAACCTCTGGTTAACATTTGCCCCCTCCTGTCTGGGGTGCAGGGTTTGAGATGCTGGAGTGGAGGAACACTGTCACTTAGTTTGAGGCAAAACCAGGCAAAAGCTGCATGTTGGAGCTGCAGGCAGGATGACTTTGGAAATGTGGACAGCAGACTGTACTCTGTCTTTTCATGCTGTCGTGTTTCTTTGTTGATGTCTCTGTTTTAAGATCTTTTTTGCTCCATGCATCACCAATTGCCTTTTGTTTTCTCACAGCAGGAAAGGCTCAGTTAATCCATATGTCATGACAAAACATCCAGCCTTCTCTTTGATAGGAACCAAGCATGACAGCAATCTATTGAAAAGGTGTTTTGGACTATCATTTCTTCCAAGCTAATTTATTGACTGGATGGCTTTCAAAAATAATAGGTCTGTTTCCCAAGATAATGAGCTGAGATATGACTCACAAAGTCCGTGTGAGCACACAGACAGCCTAATTATGAGAAATAAACTAATAATAAACCATCAGTCTCTAGAAATCACTAGCTGTTGTGATATACAAGTCTAAACATCAGAGGACATGAATGTTTCCACCTGTTCCCTTCTGCAGTGATTTTGTTGTATTATCTCTAGATATGTAAAATAGATTTCTTACCATTAAGCCCCAGACAGATCAGGATGCTGAGAAAGATCTGATCTTTGGAGCAGGGGTGACAGTTTTGCTGAGCAAAATTCCAGCTCTAGCAAGTGGTTCTGAGGGGAAAATGCAATTCAAATGGATATTTAGTCAGAATCCACAGATTTATAAATCAGAGCTGGCAAAGTGAATCATCCATGCAAATAAAAGCCTTTTAACACACCCCATTGACCATGTTTTTTTTCCCCCAGTATATTTCACTTTAAGTATAGATCACAGTGTAACTACATAAAGAATGTTTCTTTCCTGTAGCATTTGTGGAACAATTTAAACCATTTTTTACAAATAGTTTCTGTCACTCATTTTCCCATTTCTTGGACAGATGATAGACAGGACACAGCCACATTTTGCCTGTAGAAAAGGCATATTAAAGAAATGTGGCATGCTTAGGAAACATGAGTTTTTCTCACTCAGCGAATCTCCTGCTTCTAATGAACAAAATGCCCACAATCTTATCTTCCAGAATAAGGGACCATGTCCAGCTTGTGGTGAAGCTCTAAGAAGACTGTCACTACCTAGCCCAGCCAGTTTTCAACTCGTGGACCCCAGAGGGAAAATCTCACCCTGCAAAGAGCTTTTCTGACAGATTTACAACATACAAAAAAAAAAAAAAAAAAAAAAGGGTATTCAAGGAAACTTTCACCATGTTCTCCTCCCCTCAGGTGTAAAAGCAGCAGGGTTTTTTATGATTGCTGCCTACCTGTGCTCACTGTGGAGTAATCAGCTGTAAAACCAGTTGAACAGTGGAAAATTTGGTGTTTATCACTCTTTCAAGGCTGGCACTTTTAAGTCTGACCCTGAATCATCCCGACCTCCACTTTGCTGGTGAAACATCTCTGCCTCATGCTACCAAGGAAAGAAATTGCTGCCTTAAAATGCTTTGACCTCGTCCAGCACATTCCTCAGCCACAACTGACTCGCTTTTTATTGCCAGTCAAGCAGAGCCCACGTGCTCGGAGATGACAAACCAAAGCTGCAGAAGTTGCATTCCAGGAGCATTTATAATGTCTCCTAAGAATTTGGAGCTCCCCTCTAGCAGGGTGAACTCCAGGCTGCTGGGGATGCTCTGCCTTTGGCTCACGTTTCCCTGACTTGTGATGGGATTTCTCCAAGCACACTTCAGAGTGTTGTACTTACATCAACACTTAACTAGTGCTCAGCAAGGCTTTTGACAAATCTGGTTTGTTCTGGGGATGGACAAACAGTGAAGGTAATCTGGAGCCACTGAGTCATCACTATTTTCTAACCCTGTTTTGTCTTTAGTACAACAGATGTCCATTGAAAAGAAAAACATGTTTCCAATACTTTTAAAATTGGCAGGATTTTCCCTCCACAAACATCTCCTATAAAAGCTGTTCCTGAGAAAAGCGAGTGACCCAGAGCCCCATTTGGAGCTGCCCTGAAGAATCCCATTTACACAGATTTCCACTTTCCTCTCCTTTTAGGGCCCTCACTGAGGCTTCCAGTTTGAGCAGCTCCCAGTGATTGTGAGGCAGTGCAGTGGTAAAAAGCCCATTTAGCAGAGATGAGCAGATGCATTTTTAGATGTGAAATAAAACCTGGACCTTAAGGGGTGAAATTCTGAGATGTAAACAATCTTATGATGCCACAGCAACCCTCTTACAATAAGCTTGAAAACAATTTGCCATCAATATTTTTGTACAAGCCCAAACACGCCAACTCAGTACCAGGTAGGCATTTCTAACAAGTGCAGGTGAGACAGGTTTCAATTAAGCTTTGCAACCCCCCCCTTGCGCCAGGAGAAAAATAATGAGGCTACATGAGCCAAAGTGCTTCACTTCCAGTGCAGACTCCGGGCTGTGTGAATGAAATTTGCACTGAAAATAAGCAACTCACCAGCACTCTGAGAACAGCAGGTCAAGGAAAAGCAGGATGAGAGCTGCAGAGGGGGGGGAAGAAAGGAATTAAAATGTTTTGTAAGCCCCCAGTTTCCATCAGCTGGGCACAAACACTTTATTCTTGTTTCAATGAAACTCTATGGATTGTTTCAAGGTAATAAACATCCACTGTTAATCATCTCACTTGGCACTTTTGAGTGTTCATCCTGCAGAGCTCAAAACACTTCCCAAACCTCCGGCAAAGGCTGCCTAAAAGTTCTGGCAAAGCTTTCCTGAATGTTCTCAGCAATTCATGGACAAAAAGAAAAAAATCAATAAAAATAAATCACAGCAAATATTTTTCCATTATATTAATGTCAAGGGATGCTCACTGAAACAAAATCAGGTGTAAAAAAATACACAATGGGAGATTACATTTTTATGGTTTAAATAAACCACACATTGGAAGAAGAAAATTACCTTCCCTCATTCCCAAGAGAGGGAAAGGCACCTTGTGGCATGTCCAAAGTGAAGCAGAGATGGGATGCTCAGAGCAGCTCTCAGGAGGGCCACACCAGTGCATCAGGTCATGGGAAGCTTAGGCGAACGTTATCAAACACAATTTCATGTTTTGTGACATAATGAACGTCTCTGAACTCAGTGAAGAAATCGCCACAAACTGGGCGAGGATTTTTTTTTCTATTTTCTATTTTCCATTTCTTTTTTTGGGTCTGAGATGAAACTAATGAATAAAAAGACCTCTTTGAAATAAAACATGACAGGTGTACCCAACTAACTTTTCCTTGAACAGATTCTGCTCTCAGTGGAGAGAGCAGAAGAGTGGAAGAAGAGTGTCAATTTGTGGAGGAGGAAACTGTTTCTTACAGTAGCCAAGTTCTTTAGGCCCTGTAAAATTCTGGATGTTCCTCAAACACCTGGAATGGCACAGGAACAGGAGGTGTGTGGAGAGAGGAACAGGAAACCAGCAGCAGCTAAGGGCAGATACAAACACCTGAGGAGCAGAATCCACCCAGCTGCAGATCTGAAGGAATTCTGTGGCACAAAACCCCAAGGAAGCCAGGGATAGGAGGGCGAGAGCAAAAGGCTTCCCACAAAGGTGTCCTGGAATGTGAAGGACAGATGGGTCGAAAGGAGCTTTCACAAAGATCCCCACACAAAGATCCTTCAGACCAGGAGACTTTTTCAGGAGCCAGCTCTTCCACGGACCCCCACAAAACAAATGTGCTGGCTTAGGGAACTCTCTAACCACGATTTGAGGGATTTTTCAGCAAATTTAATATTTGGAGTTTAGTTCAATCTCTGTAGTCACCTTCTGGCGAATTTTCATTTTACCAAGTCTGAAATCTAAAACCAAAGTGGTTTTACCTTCCCAGGGCTTAGTTTGGCCAGACAAAAAGGAGACAAAGGTTGAGCCGAAGTTCTCCGAGCTCAGCCCAGCATTCCAGAGCCAGCTCTCCAGTCTGCCTTGTCCGGGAGATGCGGGAGTGGCCGGGTGGTGCGGGAATGCTCAGAAAAGCGGCAATGGCCGGGAAATGCGGGAATGGCCGGGAAATGCGGGAATGCTCGGAAAAGCGGGAGTGGCCGGGAGATGCGGGAATGGCCGGAAAATGCGGGAATGGCCGGGAGGTGCGGGAATGCTCGGAGATGCGGGAATGACTGGGAGATGCGGGAATGGCCGGGAGATGCGGGAATGACTGGGAGATGCGGGAATCGCCGGGAGATGCGGGAATGCTCGGAAAAGCGGGAATAGCCGGGAGATGCGGGAATGCCCGGGAGGTGCGGAAATCGCCGGAAAAGTGCGAATGCCCGGGAAAAGCGGGAATTCCCGGGGTGTCCCCCAGCATCAGGGATCTGGTGTCACCTGGCGGTCGCATCCCGAAAAGGCACCGGGCGCGGGAGATCCCAGGAAAGCGCCTGGTCCCGCCTTCCCACCTCCTCTGGAACGGGAATTTGAGACTGAAAGGCGTCTGTGAGACTCCTGATCCCCGCAGGAACAGCATCCAAGGCCCTGGTCCTGCATTAAGTCCGAAATGTCATTGACTGAGTGGCCACGTAAACCAAAGTTCTCAGGGTTACTCAACACAAGCTGGCGCTGCTAAGGAATATCAGAGTGTGAATAGAAGAGAAATTTAAATAATTCAGGGTTAAAGATCATTGAACAAGGAGAGAAGAAAGAATAGGAAAAAAAAAATCTCAAACTGACTCTGCCCGAATGGTAGAGAAGAGAATAACTGTGTAAAAAAACCCCTTGTGTCAGAGAGAAGCACCAGATGGACTGGAGAAGTTTCTTCCAGTCAGGGATCGTAAAGCCATGGAATCTTTAAGTTTGGAAAAGACCTCTGAGGTCATTGAGTCCAGTGCCAACCCAGCACCACCACGGTGTTCACCATTAAACCCCGTCCTCGAGTGCCACATCCACAGAGTCTTTGAACGTTTCCAGGGATGGTGACTCCACCACTGCTCTGGGCAGTGCTTGACAGCCCTTTCCATGAAGAAATATTCCCTAATGTCGAGTTGAAACCTCCCCTTGTGCAACTTGAGGCTGTTTCATCCTGCCACTTGTTGGAAGGGAGACCAACTCCCACTTGGCTTCGGCCTCTGTGTTTGCTGAGAAGTTCAGGTGCCAGTGCCATCCCTAGACTGTAATGGATTAAAATAATGTAAAATGAACATTGGGACCACACCTGAATAGTTTTAGGGGCAGCCACCCCATCCTGACAGTGCCCATACCCGCAGAAAGCAGAACTGTGCTGTGCAAATCGAGGGCCAGAACACCTCAGCATTTCCCCACCAAGCTGCACTTGCAAGAAATATTTCTGTCACTTGGATGTTCTTGTTACCAGGTGTTTAATTTGGCTAACAAATAAACTGCTCCTTTTTAATGTGGAACATGGCTCCACTTCAGTCAGCATTTCTCCCCTCATTAAAAAGTAAAACAAAACCTCATCAGCACAAGGTGATTTGCATACAGAGGCTTCCCTGCCACGTCTAAAACATGAAGTCATATTTCATTGAAAAACTCCCAAAAAGGTTTATGTACTCACTTCAAAGGGCTTATTTATTATTCAGCATTTGAGAGGTTGCTAAGAACCCCAGAAGGATTTGCTGGATTCCTTTCTGCAAATTGTGTCACAAATGTACTCCAGTCGTTTACTTTTGTGGTGCTTATTGTCATGGAAAGATGAAGTTAAAGGTCACGCAGCCCTCAATCCACATGGAGGTTCCTAAAAAAGCTTGGATAAGCTTCTTGCTGATGAATAGGAATCAGAAACCTAAAATGTGGCAAACCATAGGTGGTCTTTGTCCAGAAGGCAGCTGCATTCTAGGAGGCACTTAAAAAATATGACACACCAGGGTGCTTGGAGTGAGGAATTTTTGGTGTTTTCCTCCTTTTAAAAAGGTTACTAATGAGCTGGGGATCATCAATCGGCCTCTTTGCCTCTTCCTTTTGTTTCTCCCTTTGTTTCCCTCATCATCCTCTTTAGTGGTATCAGCATTGTTGGCCAATTCTGGAGGGGCTCTAGGGATGGAGAGACACCAGTTAAAAGCTCTTTACTGCACATTTTACACGTGTGCTCATACTCTGTATTTTCTAATCCCTTTTCCAAATTCCATTCAACAACAGAGTCCTGATCTCAGGGGTAAATATGGTCTCAAAGTAGAGCCCACATAAACTTCAAGGCAAAAGGAATTTATAAGATATTGGACAGGGAAGCAAAATGATCAAAGTAAAACATCAAAAAAAACCCCATTTTTTCCAGACTCAGTCTAGAGGTGCAAAGGAAAATAACTTAAATTGGTAAGACCACATTCCTGGTTGGTTGTTTCAGTAAAAGCAGCTCATTATTTGGAGGAAGAAACTCTTCCCTCAGCCTAAAAGAAATGGAGATTTACAGTACAGTCCTCACCTGGCTTGGGATGACAACAGGACTTTTCAACAAGCTATCCAAAACAGTCTCAGGATCCGGAATATTTTAGTCCTAGAACCAAAGAAAAGAATCTCAGAATGGTTTGAGCTGGAAGAGCTTAAAGATCTTGTCCCACCCCCAGCCATGCACAGGGACACCTTCCACCGTGCCAGGTTGCTCCAAATCCTGTCCAACCTTGGGCACTTCCAGGAATCCAGGGGCAGCCCCTGTTTCTCCGGGCAACTTGTGCCCAGAGCATGTGGAGAATCCATGGCTGAACTCTCCCTTCTCCTGATTCAAAGAGGTCTGTAACTTCCATGTGTCACCTCTGAGGAAGGGGCTCTCCATGCCCTTTTCCCGTAGGGGATGTTGGTGTGGAAAGCAGCTCAGATCACAAAGGCCTGGCTGGCTGGGATTGAACACAGAGCCTCCTCAGCTTGGCTCTTTTAAAGGCAGGATCCCAGTCAATATTTCTTGTAGTCAAGGAGAATTTGAGTTGAAAGGAATTTAAATTGTGTCCCAACAAAGCACTATGGCATAGAAACAGGATAGAAAGCTTGGATGCACATTCTGGATCTGGTTTAAAATGAGAGGGTTTGGGGCCCAGGTAGTACTAAAAAGATTTCCAGGGATTTCAAGACCTATGGCCAGATCTCTCTGGCAAAGTTTCTTGCTACATGGGACTGCTCTACCCAGACTGTACCGCAGTTTCATGAGTGAAAACCCCCCCCAAGGATGAGCATTATTCTGTGGCTTTGCAGTCTGCAGTTTTTTGATGTTTACGTGCAGGAGTTGTGATCAGTGGTAACAGCTTTGGCACCTTAAAGAGTGTTACTGCCAGAGGAAATCCTGCACTAACTGAAAGTGTTGGACATCTGCCACTAACAGGTTTACCACAGAATCCCAGGATGGGATTGGAAGAGACCTTAAAGTCCATCCCGTTCCACCCCTGCCGTGGGCAGGGACCCCTCCCATTGTCCCAGGTTGGTCCAAGCCCCGTCCAACCTGGGTTTGGACACTTCCAGGGATCCAGGGCAGCCCTCAACCCAAATGAAGCTGATGTAGAGCATCCTCTGAGGTTATATGCCAAACATCACAAGTAAACAAACTTGCTCTTCTAGAACAACTGTTTTCCCAAGAAGGGACACTCAGGAGTGCCATCCAGCTTCTGAGAACCCTGGAGTTTTCAGCTGTGTGTTGCATTCACCTGAATATATCAAATATCACGTTATATCTGCACGGGCTTTGTTTGGAGTGAGCTGTAAAAAGCACATTGCTAACAGTGTCGGGCTTGTTAAAGTCAGGTTTGGCTCTTCCCTTCAAATAAGGGAAGGAACCTGTTTCAAGAAAAAAATGTCCTTTAAAGAAAAAAATGTCCTGGATAATTGCCCTAAAATGTAATTCCTACAGGAAAAAAAATGGAAATTTATCTTCCATTTAAAAAAAAAACTTTGCTTCAGATGAGGCCATGTGCCTTTTGTATTTATAGAGAAATACTGGCAAATTTGGTTATAAGTGACAAAGAGGATGGGTAATCCTGACGGGTCCTGAGGCTTCATGTCTTGAGAAAATCATATAAAACCTACTTCTTCAACAAGTTTCAAAATTTGCACTGAAACACATGAAGAGAGCTCTAAAAAGACAGTGGACACTGAGCTGAGGAGAAAAAAGAGACAGCAAGCCCACTCTTAAACCTGATATATCACCAAATACCATTGTGATAAATGCTGTAAAAAATTCAGGGGTTTAGGATGGACACACCAAAGTGGAATAAGAAGTTTACAACCTCATCTACCCTGTGCTTACTCTCATCTATTAACCAAGCTCCATTTACGTGTCCCAAAGCAGAGACAACCTCCTTCTCTCAAAATATCCTGCAAAAGTGGAAAAGGGAGAGTCTGACTTCAAAAGCTCTCGAACAGTGTAACAGTAGATCAAGTGTATTTTAATTAGAAAAAGGTTCAGGCTGCAGAATACAGGTCTGGCTCTGGACCTAAACTGCTCTAACATGCAGCTTGGCTGTCATCTTTCAGCTGGGGCCTCTTACTTTTACTGTGGAAATAAAAATGAAAAAAATCCTCCACTGTAGCATTGGTAAGAGTCCAAATTGACAATAAAGTTGCTCGAGTTTCTTGGGATTTACCCTAACAGGAAGTTTTATCACAGCACATCAGCGTTAGCCATGCCTCGGGTTATGAGTCAAGTCAAAACAAAGCAATCACCTCTTAAATTGAGAAGGGAGAAGAAAGTAAAAGTGAAATTTGGAGTATGCTGTAGTCAATAACCTGATGTTGGCTTTAACAGAAGGAGGGTGTCACCCAGAAAAGTATCTGTCTGAATTCCAGTCTTTGTTTTATGCACATAATGCACATTAAATAGCAATTCCGAGAAGTGCAGCCCTTAGGTAAACATAGTTCTTACTTGATTTGACTAGGAATTGCACTTTTAATCAATCATTCTTAAGGGTAAGAGGTCAGCAATTATTTTACCCTTAGATTTGGAGATTTCTGCCATCTGACATTGGAAAAAAATCATCAGCTCTTCCTAACAGTAGGTTTCTTCTACATGTGCTACATGAACTCAAAGGTTTTATTGCTTTGCTGCAGCAGCTTTCTCCATTCTTTCAGTCTCTTTAGAAATAAAACATGTTAATTTTAAGCAACCAGGAAGTTCACCTGAGCCACTGCAGAAATCTCACCATAATAAAATACTATTTCATCGAAATTTGGCAAATTCTCTCTCCATGTTGCTGGCATTTGAATGTTAAAATATCCAATAATGCATTTTGATTTCCAATTGTTTTGGCTATTTCACCCTTTGGAATACCACAGCTCTAGTCCAGATGTATTTTAATCTTCCTTACTGCCCCTGCCAAATTTCTGTTTCCCATTTGCTCTCACCATGAGCAGTATGTCTATGTCACTTCCTCCCTGTATGTTCAGGCTTTTCCTTGACTCATGCAATCTGAAAGAAACTAAGCCTAAAGGAAAATTCAAGCCCTTTAGGGTTGCTATTTTTAAATACAGGAACTTCCATGGGGCTGTTTGAAAAAAGAGATTCCTTTTGAAGATAATAAACAACATGTGAGAAATGTCATTTACAGCTCCTCTCCAAAGCCTCGTGTCCCAGGCCTGGAGCAGGTCAGCAAAAGTGACACTCCAAAAAGCATAAAATATCCAAAGGGAAGCCATAGAGAACCAGGCTTCCACAGTCTGATGCTGTGGGGTTTTGAATTATTTGCTGAAACACGTGGACTGCCTCATTTATCATGGGTGGCCCATCCCTGGAAATGTTCCAGGCCAGGTTGGACAGGGCTTGGAGCAACCTGGGATAGTGGAAGGTGCCCCTGGCCAAGGCAGGGGGTGGGACTGGATGGGCTTTAAGGTCCTTTCCAACCCAAATCATTCTGGGATCCTGTGATCTGAATCACCGGGCTTCTGGGATCTCTTCCCCTCTCCCTGTCCTCCTCAAGGACTGGCCTGACCTCCTGCAAACACATTTTTGATCCCTACGGATGCAAGGCCAACTGCCCATGAAGCAAATCCTCCTCTTTCCACATTCAATGGGAAGGAAGGGAGGGCCCTTTTGAGCCCAGGGACAAGAGAGGCAAAGGTGTCCCAGGGGCAGCACAGAGATCAGGAATTCATTTCATTCCTTTTTGTTTTTCCTGGGACTCTGTGAAGTGCCATTCCCTTTTGAATCAAAGGGCCATCAGTCCCTTCTGGCAGTCACACACGGCAGTCCTGAGCCCCACCTGGGGACAAGGTGATCTCACAGTTGAAGCAGAATGAGTGGCAAACAGCAAGGGTTTGTTCAGAGTGCACCAGACTTCTCTGTTATGAAACAGCAGGAGCCATCCAGGTAAGGCAAACACTTTGGGTTTCTGCCAGGATCTAAATGCATTCCAGCTGGGAATCCTTGTGGCACTCAGGGTGCCAGGCAGTGTGCTGGGATCCCACTGCAGAGTGGGATCAGGAGTAAAACCCCTGATGCTGCTCAATGCCCCTATTCCACTCACATTCCTGTTTTACTACCACTTTTCTGTTGCTTTTGCCTAAAAAAAATACTTTCAGCAGAAGCTCATCTTTGAAAATTTTGTGTTTTATAGTTTACTATGAAAAGTAATGGTAAGTTTTTTTCTGTGCTAGCAGTATGTATTAAGTATTTTGCTATGTTATTAGGGGCCAGCTGATGGCACTTTTCCCCAAGCTGACTCTCCTCTACCTGGACACTTATTTTCATGAAACTTTCAGGAACGTCATAGCTGAGATTGGTGCCCTCTGGTAAATCTGCTCGAGTTAGACAATGAATTGCAAGGTTTGAAAGTGAACAACGCACAAACACAACACCCTTGTCTGATTGCAAGATCATTTCCTAAGGAAATGAATTGGGTTTTTTTCAATCAAACAAGAAAATGCATGCACTGATCTGGACTTGGTGGCTCTCAGGGACTCTTCATCATCACAGCCAGAGCACAAGAATGTCTGATACTGTAGGTAAGTAGATTTTGCTCTCAAAGCTCGTTATTTACAAGGCAGTAACTCCGTGCAGAGGTTCTTACCAGCAGCTGCAGCATTTCTTTATTCACAATGTAAATATGCTGTGTAAATGCTTGTAAATCTTTATGAGCTCTGTTGCCTCCAAGCACTTCCAGCCCAGGTATGGTTAATAAATCCTGCATGTGCACTGTCTCGAGCCCCTCTCCAACCTTCCAGGGCAATATTCCACAGGCAAAGAGCTCCCCTGCACCCACTGAGCACTGTTAGGGTTTTTTTTTGTTACCTAACTCTAAAAGACACAGTCCCCCTGTAAGGAGCTGTACCAGAGATTTAATTAACTTCCCTTTTTCCATCCACCACCTGTAGCCTCCATCTCACACACTCCCGGCCTTACTTATTGACGCTGCTGAGTGCCCACACCATCATCAATGATTTCTTTATTTCTCTGAGACTTTCTTAGGGTGAAAAGCAGCAGCCTGGCTCTCCTCGATCTTCTGGAGAATTCCCACTAGGTGGCATCGATATCCAACATTCCCGCTCCACCCTGCTTGTGAAATGTGAATAAATGTGAATTCCCTTTGCTTTGCTCCAGGTCTTCTCTCCCCAACCTTTTTTTTTTTTTTTTTTTTTTTTTTCAGCATTTCCAAACTCTGATCTCATCGGTTTTAATAACTACAAAAACAAACAGCTCCCGGGATCTTTTTTCCTGTCCTTTCAGTGCTGGATGGATCCAAGCCAAAAGTCAAGTTATGTTTTTTCACAGACAAAAAAAGATCAAATTCCAGTGTGGTTTCTGCAGCTGGTTCAGGAGTCTGACTGGTACAGCCATTTATAATTTCTTTTAGGACCTTCATCATTCGAGTCCTTAGAGGTTCTTTACTTTGCCATCCTCACTTACGTGCATAATAAACCTGACCCCTGCAGGAATACCCTGATCCCAGGCAGACCAGAAAGCTGGGAAACAGGTTAAGCTGTGAGGAAAACTGATGTAGCAGTGACTGAGAGCTGCCAGCAGCCATTCATCTTCCAGGAAATAAGAGAATGCCTCAAATAAGGCTTTGGTAGCAAATAAAACACAATAATTCTTTCAACAGGAAGTAGTCAAGAGTCATTCTCACTAATAGGACTGAAGTAATTTTGGATATCTTTCAGAAGAGATTGAGATTTTTCAGCAGGTCTTTCTCAAATTCAGCCCTTTTCTTCACTCCTCCATACTCTTATACGGTCCCAAACAAATATGTAGAATTCCTTTGGACTGGAACTAATTTTAGTTTGTAATGTAACAGCAAAGCCCTTCCAAGACTAACAATTAGGAAAGATAGTTATGTTTTGGGAAAAAGCCTGCACACATTTTCCTGGTGAATAGGAAGAAGCTAGAAGTCAATAACTCCAATTAAATTAAAACTACTATTTGGGGATAACTCTGTAACTGACTAGAAAAACAGCTTCTGTTTCTGAGTCTGCTAGGCCATGACAATATCATTAACAGAGATAACAGTCCCATGAAAATGAATGTGGATATGGCTGTTGAAGCCCTGAGTTCATTTTAAGCTCATTTAAAATTCTTTATCTACATTTCTTCAGATTTTAAACATAAATTCCTTTGCGGTTGTTTTTCTCTCCTCAAATTAACTTTACAAAGTAAGAGTTTCCAAACTCCATTTGAAAGTCTCTGTTTCAGATCCTTTAAAAATCACAAGGATATCCCAGACATAAACATCAAGGAATGTACATTAGTTCATCACTCACGATCTTACAGTGTAATAATAATGTAAACAATTATGAAGATGGGATTTCTGGAAGGCCAGGCAGCTTTACAGCTGTGGGATATCAGACCCTGGCTTTTATTCAGGTCCTGGAAAAACAAAGACTGTGGAAAAACAGTGGATAAGTGTAACATGACTGGGAAAAGCAGGGGATGGAATAATTCAAAATTCACTGACCTATTTACTCATGCATCTGCCACGGCCTCCAGTCTGGACAGCCCAACGGGAAATGCACCAGGAAAAAGTAATCACTGGAGATTATCCTGTGCATGAGAGAGAAACAATGTCTGCAGTCAGCCTTCCCAAGCTCAACAATTTCCTCCAACTCATAAAAAGCGGAATGCAACTTCTGTCCTTTGAAACACCACCGTGGAGAAGCCCCCTTCCCTTGCAGATAGGACAGAGAACCCACCTGTTAGGTTCCCATGCCCTCAGGAGTCAGGGGTTTTTCCTCCCATTTAGGATTTTCCCCTCCCATTCCCACCTGGCTGCAGGCACAGCCCCAGGGCTTTGATGAGCAGTCCTTCATCCTGGGGGCAGCCCGAGCTGTTATTTGTATTTTACCCACCGGTTCAGAGGGGTCTGCAGCATCAAAAAACCACACAGAAGCAAAATGCAAACAGATCCCTGTGAAAATGCACAAAATGTGCCATTAGATCAGTGCCCAAAGGCTCAAATATCCTGTCCCTTAATTGTAGGAATATCCAGGTTATCATTAGCACTCAGTCATAATTATTCTTTTTTGCTCCTCAGGAACAGGGGTTTCAATTGTGAATTTCTCATGAGGTGGATCACCTGACCACTGTTTAAAGTCAAATCACTGTTTAAAAGACATGGGATCCTATTCTTTATTTTAGGTGTTTACTACTGTTTTTATGGAAGCTGTCATGTTAAAAACAACGGAGCATGTAATGGCATGAGGAGGGGTTTTTTTCCTCTGGGGATTGCAGCAAAAGGCTGATCAAATTTCAGTGTTTCTTAGAAGTTATTCTGCCTTGACAGGCAACTAATGGCTCCAGCACAGGATACACAGAAGTTCAGCTGTGGTGGCTGCATGGCAATGACACAAAGTCACGTAGGGCCATTCCAAGTACATCCTGCACGTGTAAAGTGAATTTGCAGCTCTGTGGCAAACAGAGCTCCACTACTTCCAAGTCCTGCTACAACAGCTGTACGTTTGAATGCATCTACTCACTTGCATGTATTATTTACGAAGGATAATGGTTTTGAGCCAGTAAAATGACACGACTGTTTTAAGTCAGGAAGTGCCAGAAACGATAAAGTCACAGTGTAGCCTCCTCAGTCATCTCCAACAGGAACCACATTTCTCGCCTCAGTAGGGAATTGTTTAAATTACTCTTTGTACCCCCACAAAATTTTCTCACCAGTGTTTTCGTCCCCATTCCTACCATGAATGCTGAAGGATTTACAATAAGGTGTCTTTATGTGCATCCATGAAGCAAAAATCAATCAGCATCTCCTATTCTGCATCCAGAACTGGGGACGCCAGGACGTAAGTGCCGAAGCTCTGATAACTTGGAGTGTCCAGTTTGGGATGCCTTATGTTAGATTATTTTTTTCCCCCAGAATATTAAACAGCATAGAACTTTCTGTATTAAAACACAGCCCTCCTGTTCTCACCTCCAGTCTGGACATCAGCAAACAGAGTTCAACTGATTACTCAAGCTGGACACTCAGACATGGCTCAGCTATAAAAATCCTGACTTCCCCCAAAGTCACAAACTATGACCACAAGCAGGGGTAAATTCAATTTTCCCAGGAGCATTCATCTCTTCAAGTGCAATCTCTTTATTCCTGCAGCTCCTGATCACTAATGGATGACACTTCATGTTAAAACAATCTCTGTATGTCCTGAATAAGCTTTAGCCACTGGACAAAAAGGTTAAACATCTGCAGCTGGAATGTACTTCGTAGCTGGGGAGGTAATAACAGATGCCTTGCCAGGACATTCCTTAACTTCTGGCAACCAAAGGAATGGGCTGTGCCTTGTGTGGGACAACCTTCCCCGTGCATTTCCATCACCTGGGATCCCTGATCCGTTGATTGGGAAGATTAAAATAAAATAAAAATAAATAAAAGGCCGGCTGCCTGATCTGTTTAGGTGCTGTGCTTGTTACACCACTCTGGAAAAATTCAAAGCTGTTCAATGATCATTTTAATTGGAGATGTAATAATTGAGATTAGTAAAACTGACAGTGAAAAAAATGACAGAAAATACAAAGAAATTATCTTACAAGGAGGAACATAAACAAAGGAAACAAGCAAACCAAAAAATGTTGTTCTGTGGTGTCCAAATCACAGAGGGATGCACTTCCCACATCTCGTGGTTGATGATGAGCACCTGTGTCCGAAGGAATTGAATTGGGATTTTTCTGACATCTCTCCCCCATCACGTTCTCAGTCATCCAGGTCTGAGCACATGGACAGGAACTTGCAGGGTTATAATTCATACACTTCTCAAAACCTAGAGGAACTTCATTTTGCTCAACATTTCTTGGTTAAGTCTGATGGGATTGGCCAACGCCCTGGCCAAGGGCTGGTGCTGAGCAGCACAAACTCACGGGCAGTTGGGTTGCACAAGCCTCCTTTGCCCGGAAAATGAAACCAGAGCTGACAAATGGCTCTGGGTAAATTCCTGCCACGAATTCCCTCTGCAGCCTCCCAGCTCCCCCTGGCTTGGAAACCACTCATCCCTCATCTCTCCTGATTAGATCAGTAAGGTAACCAGAGATAAGGCCAAGTAACAGTTCTCTCCTAGCAACTAATTTAATGCTTTTTAATATATTACAGCCTTTTTTAGGTCCAAACCTTTCTATTTTGGGACTTCCAATTCAAATTTGCCTAATAGCTTCACGTAATAGTCCCTTGCTCCCAATAAATTCCTCGTTTCAACTTTAATTGGTTTGTTCATGGAGAATCACAATTTACACGAGCTGAAGAGATCTATCACTAGAAGCTACTGAATATAAGTAATATTTGGTTAAATAAAATGAGATAGTAATTTGTGTTTTTTCCCCCTAGTATTTGTTAATGATATTGCCAATTTCTACTAGCAGTTAAAGTATATTTACACCATAATCAATTAAATGTATTTGGAATAGATATTAAATAACACTGTGGGTTCAGTGTCCTTTTAAATTTACATTTTATCATTTTAAACATTTTTAAATGTCAGCCAATTGTTCTCCAGTGCAAAGTAATCAAAACTAAAGACACAGACTGGTTTTATGAGTGGTGATGTAAGCAAGTGGAAACACAAAAAATTAAATCATTTGAAGAGCTGTAATAATGAACTATAAATCACCCCCAGTGATTTGAAAGTCTCAGTCCAAAAATAAAGAATTATCTCATTTTACTCAGCAGAACTCAGCCTGAAGAGCGTGGAAATGGAAAAAGCACAGGACAGCTCTGAAGGAGTTTGGTAGAGAGAGGGGAGCTGGAGCTTGGGTGATAATAAGAAACTTCCTGGAAATATTTTTGTGAAAGAAATGGATGCTCTAAACCAGCATGAAAATACCTCAACTTGAAACACTCATGGTTGGAACAATAAATTTAAAATGTAACTTTGAGTACCCCAGGAAGCTTCTTAAAGACAAGAGAAAAGGTCATGATTTTTTTTTTTAAATCATCACTGTTTCAAAGTAATTACAATTCCTTCCTGGTTCAAACACTTTGGTCCTCAAACTGAGAGCAATGGATTCCATTAAATGAAAATACATCAAACAGATATTTGAAATACACATAGAAATCATATTAGCTTATGGTACTGACTGCTATTAATTACTGGAATATGCAGAATATATGAATTAGAATTTCTTAAGCTTCTTTGATATTGTTTTTCTATTAAGGCCAGAATAATGTCTATGCAAAACACAGATTTATGAGTTAAATGTATTTAGGGAAAAAATAACTTTGGCATATTAATTTGATTTTTTTTGCTTATTCTTCTAGTTTAGCTTGAGAGTTGGTTGGGTTTTGGTTTTCCTGTAATAAAATACACTAGGAGAGGGAGCTGTATTTAGGGTAAGTCTGAATTTATGCAGAAGTATACGTGACCCGTCTCACGTTTTTCGGCACCACAGAGGGATTTGGGAGCACTGAATTAGGATGGCACATTTTTGGGAGCCTGATCTGAGATGCACCAGCAGCCTGGGCTGGGCTCTGGGGAAAGAAAAGGCCAAGGACAGTGAAGGCTGTGACAATCAACACCCGAAACAAAGCGCAGCCAACAAGCTATGAAAATATAGATTAATGTGAGGAGTAGGTTTAGATGGGATATTGGGAAGGAATTCTTCCCTGTGAGGGTGGGGAGGGGCTGGGCTGGAATTCCCAGGGCAGCTGTGGCTGCCCCTGGATCCCTGGCAGTGCCCATGGCCAGGCTGGACACTGGGGCTCGGAGCAGCCTGGGACGGTGGGAGGTGTCCCGCCCGCGGCAGGGGTGGCACTGGGTGATCTTTAAGGTCCTTTCCAACCCAAACCATCCTGCGATTCCATGAACACCTCAGGTGCTTGGGCTTGGGCTACAAGCGGCTCTTTGGGGCTTTGCCTTCCCGGTGCTCCTGAGCCCCAGACGGTCCCGGCGGTGCCACTGGGGCACGCGCTGTGTGTCACCGCCGGTGTCACAGCCCCGCTGTCACACCTTCAGCCCCGGCCCGAGGCGGCCCCGCACCGCGGGATGCGGGGCTGAGGGGCTGAGGAGCTGAGGGGATGCGGACATGCGGGGCTGAGGGGATGCGGGGATG
>WAAG01048941.1:78320-102849 GCA_013390105.1 Tichodroma muraria | reverse complement strand
AGCTTTATGTGTGTGCAATTGCACAAGGCCCTGCAGTACTAGGTCACAGTTCTGTGTCACTTTAGTGGTTAATATTTATCATATCTGCATGCCAACCCCACAGATGCCAAAGTTGCTCTGACATCACACAGTTCTGGGAGTATTTCACTATTACATCCCTCTGTTACAGTGCCTTAAACTTGTACCTTGAGTTGGCAGAGCTGGGGAGAACCAGCACTACTTTTAATGGCTTATTTTTCACATGCATCAGACTTTACTTAAAGCTGCAGCTCCTGTGTGTTTGGTTGTTCTTCCTAACAACAGAATCCTGAATTCCTGTCATTCCTGTGACTTTCAGGTTGCACATAACACTGCAGCACTTTGATAGTGTTTTGTTGCTGCCTGAGAGATCCATGGTGGCCCTCTAAGAGTAGAGGTTGGTTCTGTGTGTACTTCCCCTGAAATGGCAAGTGCAGCATCCCAAATTCTGCTGCCTGGCTTCCTGAAATGGAAAGCTTTGGTTTGTAACCTCCTCTGAGCACCTGGCTGTTGTACTTCCATTCACATTTTCAATGGATATTTAATGTTCAAAATACTTAAAACACAGGAAATGCTTGAAATTGTGCAGAATTTTAGTATGGAAGAGGTATGTGGTATAATGTATATTTATATATACATATGCATTTGCATGTACATATGAGTATGTATAAACTAGATAGATATGTGTCTGTTTTGCAGCTCAACCTCAAGATTTTGGGTTATCTGGAATTATCCAGCTTTTACTCATAACCCAAGTACAGAAAAGGTGCTGCAACTCTGTTCAGATCAGTTAACTCAGGGAAGTTTGTTTCCAGGTCCACAGCGGAATTTCCATGTCCACCAGCTGAATTCTGACTTGAAAGATAAATTGAGCATGTGCCCATATTTATATGTTTTCCTTGCTGTAATCCATGCCCAAGTACCCTTTCCTTGTGGACATAGCAGTTCCAGGATAAATTTCTGCCAGAGCTGCAGCATTCCCTCTGCACCCCAGCTGGACCCTGGCTGAGGATCCAGGGCAGTCTGAAGGAATAATACTGAGCAGAATGAGGTCATGGGGTGGGTTTGTTCCCTGGGTTTTGGTGTTCCCTCTCCCCAGCTTGACACAAGACCTGGTAGCCAGCATGATGCAAAATAGATCCAAATATTTGTTACCGCTGATGATTTAAGCCTCCCGAAGCTTGTCAGTGGTGGAGCTGAGTGGACACTTCAGAGCTGGGACAGCACGAGGGAGGCAGGATGGGCTGGTGGTGGTGAGTTTGCATTCTGGCTTCTGGGACAGTCATCTGCCATATATTCCTGCCTGACTGAATTCCCGAGCCTTAAGAATGATGTTCCAAGCCCATTGTCTCACTGGGCTGGCTGTTTGCTTGTCAGCCTGTGAGTTTGGGTGGGGCAATTTATGAGTAAGGTTTCCACCCTCTCGGAGATTTGAGTGCCCATTATAGCATCTCTGATGTGCTGGTGAGGATATTGCCAACAATTTGTGGCTAACAGAGTTCACTTTGCTCCTTTTGGAATGGGATCCTTGCAGGGAAGAAGTCATTTCATCTGCCCTGCTGAAAGTCAGGTGCTGCTTTGAGGTTTGATGGTAATGAAAGCTAAATAAATCAGATTACTGGGAAAAATGAGCTCTACAGAACAAGTAATTAAAGCTGAATCTTTTCATTGGGCGATTTTTCTTGGGTTTTCAGGATTCAGGGACATGAATTTCTAGTCATGTTGGAGCCTGAGGTGAGCACTTGAGGAATTCAACCTGTTTAGATTCTGTCCTTGTTTAAGGAAGGGTCTTGTGAGCTGAATGCACTTCTGATCTTTCTGTGGTCATGTAGCACAACCAAAACCTCTTGAAATTTTCTACTGTGTATTTTTAATTTATCAATAAAAGAAACTGCAATTGCTCCACCTCGTCCTCTGTGTTTTCCCCCTCCCCAAAGGTATCTGAAACTAGCCTGCTATCTTACGTTCCTGAGGTGGCTCAGATCCCAGAGTTTGGCAGTCACTTCCAGGGCTTAATTACAGAGGTGATGAGAGAAGTATGGCCTGCTTAGCTCCTAGAGGGCAGAGTAAGGAGCCTGCTCCTATCCACACCACCACACTTAACTGAGCCATTTTCAGTCAAAAAATGAATCGCTAACTCAAACTCTTGATTTCTGGGTGCAGTTTGTGCATCTATAGATTGGGCTGTTTTCTTCAAGCTGTATTTTTTACTAATTTCTGACTATAGATATTTATGTAGATCCTGACACCATGTAGATACGATCACTAGACCTTCAAGAAATTGAAAAAAGTGTAAAACACTTTTTGAGAGAAAGAACAGGCCCTTGTTTCCTGGAGCTGAGGGTTGAGCAGACTCAGAGATTCAGAAGTGATGTGAGAAGAAAACTTGTCTCCGCAGCTTTTATCAACATTTATGTGTTTTCCTGCTAATTTTAGTCTAAAAGCACTGCATGGGTTTTGTTTGAACTATTTGCATTTATCATCACTCCAAAAAAAAAAAAAATCCTATATCATCTACTGGTGCATAGAAAACAGCAATGCAAGGTGGGATGCTGATCCCACCCGTGGTACCAAGGGTTGGCAGAAACCTTTTGTGGAGTGCACTGGAAATAATTTCTGGAAAACAAGATCTCCTTCCTGATAAAAGTCAGGTCTGAAGCCTATCTGTGCGGGATTAAATATTTAATCACATTTAATACCCCTTCTCCAACTTATTTTTAGCAGCAGCTATTACAGTTTACTCTTTGAACATGATAAATCCTTCCTTCTGCCCCACCTTATCTTAAATCTGTTGTTTCCTAGAGGTGTTATTGATTTCTGAGAAAGGCAGTATGTGAGGCAGGGTGCAATAAAAAGATTCTATTAAATGGAGATGTTTGCTCCAGTTTAGAAATTAATTTTTCTGTCATCCTTACAATTGAATAGAGGCCACAGTGATCTCTTAGAAATACAAGTGTGTGTTTCTGGGGTAAAGTGCATTAATGTGCCAAATTCTCCAGCATTTCCCATTTTTCAGAGCTGCAGTGAAGGCAAAACTTGAGCCACTGGAACTTTTTAATTCTGACTTCTTTCTGGAATACAAAGTCAGAGGAACAGGTTTATTTTAATTGATAGCTCGTTTTTGGTGCAGGATCTCTGAAAGCACGTTATGCTTTCTCTCAAAAAAAAAATCCCCTGAATGTAAAGATCCAGATATTAAATACAAACTTTTCAAATTATTACTACTCTGAGCAAAATGAATTATTAGGGAATTCAGTCAAAGCAGGGGGCATTTTTAAGCACAACTGCCAATGAGTAGTGTGGTTTTTCAAGAGGAATTTGACATGACTGGCTGTAATTAGACAAAACCATGACTTGATCATGTGAGTAAATTGCAAAGTGTAGGAGTTTGTTTGGAAGTAAAAGTAATTCTCGTAGTCCGCACAGAGCCAGCTGTGCTTTGCAGAGGGCAAAATGAGAGCAGCCCGTCCCTGCCTGGATGTTCCACAAAGAAGCCTCACACACAGTCAGTTTCACGTTACCTTGCTTTCTATTTCTGTTCTTTCAGTGCAAATTCAAACCAGAAAACTTCAAGGACCTAAATTACTAAATGGCTTCAATATTTTGTTTGCTATATTGGAAATATTGTGGCTTGCAGCAACCTGGGCTAGTGGAAGTGGAGGTGTCTCTGCCCATGGCAGGGAGGTGGAACAAGCTGAGCTTTAAGGTCCCTTCCAAGCCAAACCATTCTATGATAAAGGGAATTTTTTTTGTAATGCTGTTTTCTTGCTCCGTACTTAAAACAGGGATTTCCTAGTCTTTATTGTGGGAATAATTCCATTTTTTCCAAGATATTTGCAGTGTCACTGGAATGGAATATCCATTTATTGCTAATCCCTCAGCTGAGTCTCTGAAATAGATGGAGCTCACACTGTGATACTGAGGCCAGCATGGCTTGTACCATGGTGGGGAATCCTGCTGCAGTTTGATAATCTGTTTCTGATAAGATTATCAGCACTGAAATCGGTGAATCTTGTTTGAAAGCAGATTCACTGATTTAAATACAGGGCTGGAAGCTTGGGGTCTTGTTGTATTATCTCTTAGCAGGAAATGTGTCAGAGGAGTCATGAGATGTCATCTGAGGTCAAAATTTTAATTATTGTCGTTGGATTAGAGAATTTATCCTACACCTACATAGTGAAGGGATTCCTCTGACTCATGGAGATGCATTACTCTCAGCAGAAGAGCTTTTTCCGTGGCTCCACATTTTGAATGGTTCTATTTGCAGGGACAAGAATGGGGAATTAACTATTTTTGTGAATTTTAGCAAGTCTATGTTCTGCAGACCTTCGCAGTGTCACTAGGGAGGTGCCAGTGTGGTTTACCCCATGCTGCTGGTTCAGTTCCACTCTGCCACAGTGCGAGGGAAAACAGCACTGAGTGTTGCCAAGACTACTGAAATCTGGTGGTTTTAAGTGAAAGGTATTTCTGTAAGCTCAGAGAAAGATTTTGGAATTGTGTAACGAGCAGTCATGTTGGAATTAGTAAAATTTCTTGTATAGTGTATATTTAAACCCCAGTGTAATCTGAATTTTCCAGGGAGCTGGGGCATTTTAGACTCTGGATCATCCTTCTGACAGACCAAATGATTAAAGTAACACGGTCACAAAATTGCTGATAATGTAAACTAAGAAATGCTTTCTTTTAAATGTACAGTAATGGCTTATTTTGCTTAATAATAGCTTTATTGCTTAGAGGGGCAGAGCAAAGATAAGAGGAAGAACCTTGACTGTTAAATAACCTCAGTTTCATCACATCCCCGACTCCTGTGTTGTAATTAACGTTCAGCACTGGTTGAAGTGGTGTAATCTGGGAACACACAGGGCATTCCACACCTCCCTTCTCCCTCACTTACTTTTCTTTTGGGGAAAATTTTTGTGGAGAAAATCTTGAGGACATGATTTTATTGGGATGAGTTTCAGGAGTTTCAGTGTTTCCTTGTTGAAGGTGAAGGGTTTGGTCTTTTATTGATCTGTGAGGTTACCAGTTGAGTTTCTAGGCTCTGTGAATTTGTGGGTCTTCATTCATTTGTGTAAGTTCCATTCCATAGGTAATTTCAAGAATTAAGATGACAGCTGCAGTAATTCCAGCTTTGGAATAGTGCCTATTAGCCATTAAATGACAACATTTCCCCCCTTTTTTATCATTCTATTAAATATAGTGTAGAATAAAGTTCAATTATTTGTGCAAAGATCAGTGCAAAATTAAAAGCTTGCCCTAGGGGAAATGATTTGTGCATCCCAGCAGTGGGATTTTGTCAGATTCCTTATACAGGTTCCACCCTCTGGGGTGGAGTTTTCTATAAAACCTGGTTTTCAGTGTATTTATTTCTTTCAGATTCTTGCTCAGACATCTTATATCCAAGCTGACAGTGAAGGAGAAATTCTTGCTGTAGTAACAAGCCCTTTGTTTGGGCCCTTCCTAAAATTCCTAACTGGTGGAAATAATTCAAATTTATGGGAGATTAACTCCAATATGTATTTATAAAATCTGACCTGCAACCTGCTCCCCAAAGGAGCAGGTGAGAAAACATGGGAGCTGTGCTTTGTTAATAATTATTTTTAATCAACACCTTCAGTACGTTGCACTTTGTGGACTTTTATCAGAGAGAAACGTGCTAGGCCAGCCAGTAATGACCTCAAAGGGCAGAGGTGAGGGAGGAGGTTTTTCCTTGCCCTTTTTAGTCACCTGAGGGAGTGTTTTAGGGCTTCTCCAGCTTGCCCCCGTGTTTCAAGGATTAGCACTCAGCAGGTAGAGGAGAGGATGCACTGCCTGTGTTCAGACCCTGCAAGTGCAGGGTGAGACCCAGAGCTGGGCAGGGATTCTCTGAGCTCTGAGATGTCCCTGAACCCCAAATCCTGCCCCTTCCCTGCTGCCCCTGTGATGGGTTTGCTGTGCAGGGTTCCCCCCACCCCCCGCTTGTTAAAGCACCAGCAGGAGCTGTGGAAGGTGCACTTGCAGGCGGAGAAGTGGGATGGAAAATGTTCCCTCCAAATCCATTTGTGGTTTCGTGTGTTTGCCAAAACCCCTGTTCCACCCTGATTGCGTGGGAGAGGAAGCCCATTATGGATTTTCATTGCTCTCTTGAGCTGTATGCTGCAGCCACTGTTCCTTTTGCACGATAATTCAGCATTCACCACCTTCAGGGTCTAAGTAAAACCATCACTGTAGTGCTGTGTAGTGCTGCCTTTTATTTTTTTTTCCCCCTTCTCCAAGCCTGCCGGTGACTTTTTGAATATTCATCGCCTGCTTGTTTTCTTCCAGAGGGTGTTGATACATTGGCTCATCTTGAGTGATGCCCTTGACTTTAGAAGATAAATAGCAAAGTGGAGATAGGTGCCAGGGATTGATTAGCAATCCAGCTTCAGAGCTAAAACATAAACACTTGGAGATAAGGCTGCAGAATGCACCTTGGTGGAATTAAGAACGTGTTTTAAGGTGCAAGAGGAGTTTTCTGTGGCTGCCAAGATACAAATCTTTTATTTGATGCTTCTTGTTGGAGGCTCGCATTCACCAGTGGTTTATTCTCAGAAAATGAGTTTCCTGGTTTTGATGGAAAAATCACTCGTTTTAATACAAATCAATAACTCATTAAAAGAATGCAAACTGTGATTTGGGCAGTGAAAGATACTTGTGTTAAACTGAGCTTAAACACATATAATTGTACATTTCCGTGAGTTTTAATTGATATCTTTGCTGCAAACTTGGCTGTTTCAGATAGTGAGAGGTGAAGAAAGGGTAAACAGGGACTGATGTGCCACATCCCAAACTCCATGTCCAAAGGACAGGCTGAATGAAATCCTGCTTTACTGGCAGCCAGATGGGGGAGCTTTGTGCCAGAGGATGTTGGATGTCCTAAACACACCTGGATACGACAAAGTCACATATGTAAATCCCGTTTTGGGGTGGTGTCTGCAAGGGAATCATGAGCAGCTTGAACAGTCTTTGGTTCTCATTTTCCTGGAAGGCAGTGCAGAGGAATACTGTATTCCCAGGTTTTTGAAGAATTTAGGGCGGCTCCCAGGTTCCCTGTGCCTCAGCTCAGGCAGCAGTGCCCTGCTGCACCTCCCGGAGCTGTCCTGCCCTTGGGCATCTCCCTTCCCTCCTTGTGACACTCCGTGTGCTGCCAGGAATTCCTCTGGCAGCGGAGCTGTCCTGTCTTATTTCCTTGTCTCTGTGCAAACAAGGCAGGGGAGGATGGAAACGTGGAAAACGTCCCTGCATTCCTGAGAAGCAAAGAGGGTTTGGTAGCTCCACCACAGCTGGCTGCCTCCACAAATAAATCCCTCACCTGGTTATCGCATTCCGTGTTCAGCAATGCAAATAACCCAGGATCTGAGATGCAAAAAGGGAAAAAGTTACTGTCACAAGGGTTACAAACAGCCCTTTATCCCATGACCTCATTCCACTTGTATTTTCCTGGTGCATTCTGTGCCAGCACTCCCTGGGTGTGTTGGGGTGGATGATGAGGTTTGTGTATGTTACTTTTTGAACGAATTGTGTACAAAAATTCTCTTTTCAGTCGTGTATGAGCACCGGTCAAGGTTAGAAAAGTCATTGCAGAAGGAAAGGCTGGAGCATAAGAAAGCAAAAGAAGGTAAAAATGTACTTTTCACTTTGACATTTAACTTGATTATAGTAGAAAGTAATTTCAAATGGTTTTTCTTCAATTTTAAATGAGTTGGGTAATATAAGCAATATATTAGGATCCACTTGGCAGAGCTGCACTGCTCCTTCTAGCAGTTCTTATTTAATTTTTTTTAATCAGATCTTTTTTTAAAGCAGTCATCTTTTTAATACTATTTACAGATGACTGCAATATGAAGTAATATACATAGAGAATATGTTTGTATCCATGTACATAAAAAACCCAACACGGATGTGGGGTATGGGCACGTGTAAATCCTGTCCTGGCATGCCAAAAATTCAAAACTTGTACCAGAACCATGGGATCTTTTCCTGCATTCCATCAACTGGAAGTTAAACTTGGCATCAGTACTTTTGCATGTGCTTTAGGGTGAGCACATGCTTGTGCACCTTTTCCTCATTAGAGCTAAATTCTAGGTGTGTGTGAGGCGAACACAAGCTGTATTCCTTACGTGTCTGTGTGCCCTCTGTGGAAGTTCAGCAGGATTCAATCCTCTCAGTTTGCTCAGCCTCTAAATTCACTGCAGTTTTCAGGGCAGAGCCTCTGTTCTTCCTAAAACTGGGGACTCAGCTGCTGAATTAAAAATACAACTTCAGCAAAGCTGACAAGGAGGAGTAAGAGATGATTCTCACCGTGCGGGTCTCGGTGGCTTTCTGGTGCCATCTAGTGTAGAATGCTCCTGCTGCTACCCCAGGGGGAGACTCCTTTTCAAACCCTGCGAAGGGAGAGATGGAGAAATAAATGAGGAAATGCTTTATTATTTCCAAGAATACACCATTTGTAAATCCCCTTTTCCTTCTTGATGCTCTTGGGCCTCTGCTGAGAGAGTTCATGTGTCAGATTTAATTACCTGTCTGTAGGTTTGAGCCTGAACTCTGCATCTCTCACTGTGGTATGAAACCTTTAAGTGGAAATATTTTATGAAACTTTTTAAAATTTGTGCATTTTAAAATTCGTGCATTTTAAAATTTGTGCGTTTTGTCAAATTCTCCATAGGTTGTTCTTCTTCTTTTTTTAATGATCCTTTGAAATTTTTTTCTGCATGAATATTCAGCTCTTTAAGAGAATTTATTTACTCAACAGTCAAGTTATTCAAGCACAGATTCTCATCTTCCTGGTGTTTTTTTTTCATCAGTACTTTCCCTTTTATGTTGCAGATTTTCTTGTTTATAAACTAGAAGCACAGGAAACACTAAATAAAGGAAGGGTAAGTCATCATTCCTAGCACAAGTTTTTAATAGCTGATGCTATTTGAGTTGCAAGGAAAAGGAAATACTTTGCAATTATGACTGTGCAAAGGAAGAGATCTTGCAAAATACTAATTGAAAGAGCTCTCACTTATTCTACTCTGCTTTCATAAGTGCTCTACAATTCCTAATTATTTGAGCTATAGTGGGAGATACTAATACCTCTCCAGAAAATTAATTTAGAAAATAATCCCCTGTTTATATTATGGTAGTTCAAATGTAATGTTGGTTTATTTAAGGGGAAAGGGGAATAAGAAGGTGTTAGAAATCTTTTTTGTAGTTTAGCCCCCAGGGAAAAGAACAGTGACAGCTTTCTAACGCATGGGCTTTGAACTGGAAAGCGTAAAAACATCAAGAAACTTTGTTTTATATACCAAGTGCCAGAAGAAAAGCTCTATCTGCCAGAGGACCCAGAGACCTGTAGAGAGCTCTTTATAATGCAAGTAAATTAGGATTTGATGGCTATTTCATGTTGAAACTGGGGAGCAGTTTGGGAGCTGAGGAGCAGGAGTTACCATAGGTTGCTGCAGTAGGTGCAGAGTGTGGGAGCTTGCTCTGCCCCAAAGCCAGGAGAGGGATGGATTTGTGTCCTGGGGAGCTGCATCCCTTGGCTGGTGGCTCCCAAGAGCTGCATGTGCAGAGCTCAGGGCAGCGCCAGGGGTTTCTCATGAGTGCTTTTGTTTTCCAGCAAGACTCCAACAGCAGGTACAGCGCTCTGAGCGTGCAGCACCAGATGCTGAAGGTGGGTGACTGGGACAGCAGAGCACCTGTGGGACTGGCTATGCTGGGGAGACACGGCCTGGCTGGCTTCTGGCATCACTGCAGAGTGTCAGGGTGTGGACAGTGCCTTCCTCTGACTTCTAAAGGAGGGTTTCCTGCAGTTTTTCCTGGTCAGGCTTTCCAGTGGGTAATTTAACCTTATCAGATGCAATTACTTGTAGGGAATGCTGACTTGTCAGCCCTCGTGTAGTTTGGCACGTAGGGATTTTCTGAGACACATTCAGCAGCTCCCAGGGGGACAGTGCAGCTCTGGGGTGAGGTGACACAGCCCTGGAACAGGAGCCTGCTCATCACAGAGATCATTTTGTGTTTGGAAGGAGCTGCAATGTACATGCTTTGAATAATAACCTTCCTGTTATGAATGCTTCCTATTCATCTGCACTTACTAAACAAATTGCCAAAGACAATATTAGCCAGATCTGCAGATACTGGGCTGTTCCAGTGTCCTGACTTGGTATTTGCAGAGTCAACACGAAGAACTGAAGAAACAGCACGCTGACCTTGAGGAGGATCACCGAAAACAAGGAGAGGAGTTTAGCAGGACGTTCAGTGATCACAAGGAGCGATACCTACAGCTGCAGCAGCAAAAGGAGCAGGAGATCTCCAAGCTGAAGGGTAAATTTAACCTGTGTCTGGCTGCCCACATTAAATTGGGTGTTTGGCATTGTGTTTTGTGTGGTGTGAGAGAAGCATTTTCTCTGTTCTCACTCACAGGTCGTTCATGCATCTTCTGCCTCATGACAAGTTACATTTTACTGATGATTTTCTGAGGCCTCTCTCTGAAATCTGTTCATGTCTGCTCTGTGTTTCTGTCTGGGTTACAGAAATAGCAAAAAGCCCAGCACTTAAAAGCCTGTCGAGTGTCAGAGGTTGTGGAATCAGTCTTTAATTTTTAATTCTGGCTGGTATAAAGGCTGGTATAAACCTGGGAAAAAAGGTTTGCCTCTTCTTTTTTGTAACTGAAAGGCAATCTAAGAATATTTGCCACTGCTAGTAGAGATGTAATTGTGCCTCTTTCTGAAGTGACTTTATTTACATTTTATACCTTCTTTTTCCCTGTATGTACCAGCTCCTCTGGAGCACGTTGCACCTGTACACTTGGGTGATGAATTCAGTTTATACTCTTGGCAACCAGTTTCCTGTTTGAGATTCTGGGCAGTTTTCAGGCCTCTTCCATCCTTATTACACAGTCCCATGGAACAAAAGGATGGGGCTGTGTCCATCAGAGCCTTCTCTGCCACCTGTCCCTGACACAGGGCTTGGTTCTGGAGCTGTTTGCAGCTTTGTCTGCACTGCAGGCAGAGGTTGTTTGTTGGCTCCACATCAATGTCATGTAAAAAGTGTGAATAGAAGCCTCTGTCCCTGATCCCAGAAGCTTTTGGAGCCACCTGGGCATCCCTTCCAAAGGAATAGCTGGGTCCTGTGACAGAAAATTCTCCCTCGCCAGGTGTGATGTGGGGAAAGGGAGGAGGGTACCTTCCTCTCTGCCTTTCCAGGATTCAGATTTCCATAGGGAATTTTGCCATCTGCACAGCCAGTGGGAGCAGTGATGCAGAATTCCAGGTGCAGGCTGGGTGCACTGAGAGAAAATTTCACCAAATGTTACAATTTTCTGCTTGAAAATGGAAAGCTTTAAGTAGGGCTGGGGAGAGAGGTAAGAAAAACAAACCCTACAATTATTCTACCTAATTGCCACTGCAGCACTCATGTGGCATTTTTGTAGATTGTGTTGTAGTCTTAATTTTGATGCTTAGCCTGGTGCTAAAAATCCAGCCAGGTTTAAATTCTGTATTTCTTCTCATTTCTTTTCAACAGAATCCCTGTATAACTTACGGGAGGAGAACAGGCAGCTGAGAAAAGCTCACCAAGACATTCACACCCAGCTACAGGATGTCAAGGTAGGCTTTGCTCTGAGGAGAACTTTCAAGATCATTAGGAAAAACTTTTCCCAAGTTTTCCCAAGCCCAAAGCAGGCTGTGCTGTAGACTCCTAGTTTCTGTTATGTGGGAAACAGGGGAGGAATAGACTGAACTGGATTTGTCTTTGGCCACCTGCACTTTAGGTATATGCCCATAAGAAAAAAGAAAAAAGTATTTAGTATAGAAATCAGAATTTGGTTTTACAAGTTAAAAATTGGCTTTTGGCAAAACTCAATGCCTAATGTTTTCCAGCTCTGTTTTTTTTTTAAATGTTCATCAGCATCTACCCCTACTTTTAATTTTATTTTAGTTACAAATCCTGGCCTCCAAATTGCCTTCCCTGGTGTGCTTGCTTCCTCTGCCTGTTTAGTATACATTCCACGTGAAATAAATAAGTGCTGTCATTCCAGCCAAGGATTTTCTTTTCAAAATAAATGGAATTATCTTCCTAGTTAACCCCCCCCAGCCTCCCTAACTGATCTTTAGAATGAACTTTATGTGAAACGTGTGATGTTCTTCTTTTTGTGTAGCAACAGCATAAGAACTTACTGTCCCAGCACAACGAGCTTGTGGTGACATTGGAAGACCACAAGAGTGCACTAGCTGCTGCTCAGGTCAGAAGGAAAGCAGCTCCTGCCGGCTCTCAGCTTCCCAGATCTCTGTCTCCCAGTTTCTCCTGGCGGGGCTGGCTGCAGGGTGCTGCATGTGCCTTTGGCTTGGGGATCCCAGGAGGTGCATGGCACGGAGGGGCTGCAGCAGCTCCCAGGGGTCAGGGAGCAGAGCAGGCTTGGCCAGCCCAGCAGTGCATGTGTTCCTGAGGCGAGAGGCTCTGCTTCCCTGAGGGCTGTCAGTGCCTTTCTCTCTCTGTCCTCTCTGATGGAGCTGCTGCCAGCGTCCTGCGCTCTGACCTTCACGTTTATCTCTGGATGCTGGTGTAAGATCTCTTCTTGGGTGTGACTAGAAAGGTTGTGAGGCTTTCCTGGAATTCCAGAGTGGTCTGGAAAAAGCTCGTCCAGTGCCACACCTCCCACTGCCCCAGGTTGCTCCAAGCCCCGTCCAGCCTGGCCTTGGACACTGCCAGGGATCCAGGGGCAGCCACGGCTGCCCTGGGCAATACAGATCAGTGCAGCAGCAGCAGAACAGAGCTGGAGATGTGTATGGAGGTATGTAAGCTCCAGGTGGAACTCAAATTAGTTTTTAGAAGAGCCAGCAGCATTAAGTTTCTTAAATGTCACTTTCAAGTGAACTATCCATGAAGCACAAACTGTTGCAGGCTCAGTCACTGTGCCAGTACAAGCTGTGGAGGCCACAGGGAATCTGAAGGTGGGAGTGATGTTGGAGCAGAGGAAGACTTCTAGTGAAAGATCAGAGGGAAAGGCAATGAGGCAGTGTGAGGTTATTTTTATTCCTGACTGATTTTCTTGATTAAGGCATTTTCACAGTCCACAAAATCGTTAGCAGCATTAAAAGCATTGAATATTTTTTTTTTTCCCAGTTCTGCTTGTTGTGCCTGTCAATATGTATAGATATTCAAAAAATAGGGAAAGATCAGGAAGGTCCTTCACAGACTGCATATCTGAGGAATCATAATCTGCAGTACTAAACCACACTGGCAGCTAATTTTGAGCTCTTCTCCCACTGGCCATGTTTGCTGTGTGGTGTGTGCTGATAACATCTGAAATTCCAGAATCAGCCACGCGCAGGGGCTGATTTAAGGTTCACCAAACCCAAAGGGAAGCTCCTGGCTTTGATTCAGTTCTTTAATTAGAAAGCCTGTGGCACACAAAGCCTCTCTGTCTGCAGTCAGGGTGTGACATTTGTCCTGTGGGGACCCTCCAGAGAAGGGTCTTGCACATGCCTTGAGAACAGAGGGTATTTCACACTTTTGTGTAGTTCCTCCCGCAAACCAGCTGCAGAAAGTCCCCAAGGGATTCTTTCCCAGCTCCATAAACGATCCCTCTATTTCCAGGTGTCTTCTAGACATTGAACCAGTAGTCAATTCTGCACTAACCTGAATCTTTAAAGCATTTTAGTCTTTGTCCTTTTTCCCAGCCAGGCAGGTTAATTATCTGTTTTAATAAACCCTGTTTTCTGGCAGTATCAGCACCTTTTGAGCTGTGGCCTTGAATCAGAATGTTCAGTTTAGTGACTCTGCAGTAGAACAGAGTACTTGAATTCTGATCTGGATGGGCTCTGTTTAAATATCATGGAATGATTTGGGATGGAAGGACCTTAAAGCTCATCTTAATTCCCCCCCCTGCCATGGGCAGGGACACCTTCCACTGTCCCAGGTTGCTCCCAGCCCTGTCCAACCTGGCCTTGGACACTTCCAGGGATGAGGAGTCCACAACCTCTCTGGGCAGCCTGTGCCAGGGCCTCGCCACCCTTATAGTAAAGAATTTATTCTTAGTATCAAATCTAAACCTTCCCTCCTTCAGTTTAAGGCCACTCCCCCTTGTCCTGTCCCTCCATCCCTTGTCCCCAGTCCCTCTCCAGCTCTCCTGGAGCCCCTTTGGGCTGGGGCAGGGGGTCAGCCCCTGGCAGGGGCTCTGAGCTCTCCCTGGAGCTTTCTCCCCTCCAGGTGAGCACCCCCAGCTCTCCCAGCCTGGCTCCAGAGCAGAGGGGCTCCAGCCCTTGGAGCTTCTCCACGGCCTCCTCTGGACTGTGAGCCAGCATATCCCAGGTATTCATCTTTCTGCATGGTCACTGAGTGGAGACAAAAAAAATCAGAGACCTGAGTATTAGTTTTATGTTCAGTAAATACACCTTTTTCCCCTGAAGTTCATCCTCTCCAGCAGTTAATCAGGGAGCAGAAGCATCTCCCTGGACTGACAGGAGTAATCACTGTGCACTCAGCTTTCCCTTTAGGCCATTCTGTTTAAGGGGTTCATAGCCTTGTGGAGGTTCTTAAACACACCCACACCTGCCCTTGAGCAGCAGGGAAACTCTCTGGTGTGGCACCTGTTGTGTATGCAGCTGGTCAGCTTTCATACACCCTGCCCACCCCAAAAAATCCACTTTAATTGGAAATCTTCCTGCTGCAGAGCCAGGGATTGGGGTACCAACCCTGGATTTTCTTTAAAGCTTCCCGATCCTGTCCGAAGTTAAACAGCAAATCAAATTCCAACATTTTACTGTTGCATTTCAAGAAGCCTTTAGAAATTTACATTTTCCTTCTTTTCTTTTCTTTCCCTTCTGTTTTTCCCCTTGCTCTTCGCCACTGTGACTTTCTTTGCCTCAGTTCCGTATGTTGGCTGTTGTCTTGTCTAACACCTGTCTAAATGTTGAGGACTTGGCATTTTCACGACATGTAGATGTACTTCAAAACTTCTGTTTCTGAGAGAACTGCACTTCTTTCTACCAGCAAAGGAGAAGTTGTGGTGCTCTCGACTTCCCTCGCTTTAGTCTGCCAGGAAAGCTGCATCATCCCCTTCTGACACTTCTCCTGCTTGGCATGAATAAAACAGCTCCTCTTCTTTGTCCCACAGAGATGTTTTTAAAGCACTTTGTATGCATGTGCACTTTGAAAAGATCCTGATGGATCAGTGTCATCTAATGTTTGGAGGAAAAAATTGTATTTTAAAAGCTCCCATCCCTTGTCCTCCCTGGAATATCAAGTTTTCTGCCACGTGTCCTGCCAGCAACTCCAAGGTGACTACGTTCGGTTAAGAAATTAATTTGGACACACTGTAATTAACATGTTGGCTTTAGACTCAGGTGGAGGAATACAAACAGCTGAAGGACACGCTCAAAAAAATCCCAAGTTTCCAAGAGGCGGAGAAGGTGGAAGGAGGGAATGAGCGGCCCGAGGTGCGGGGCCCGTCCCCCCAGAGCCGCCCCCCGGAGCACCACGGCGCTGGGGCTGAGCTGCAGCACGAGGTAAAGGGCTTCAGGCACCCCAGGGATGCTTCTGAGCCAGCAGAATGTGCTGAACGTCTCTTTGGAGTGTGTGTTTGGCTGTGCACCTTCGTCAGTTCTGCAGGAGAGCGGGCGAGGAGCGGTTTAATTGTTGACCAATTAAACCATTCCTATGGTTTACCCCGTAGCCAAGGAAGGTTATGGTGTAAACCATAAGGTTATACCATAGGTATGTTGAGTAAGGTTATACAATAATAAATTAATTAGAATTATTCAATTAAAATAACCTTATTTAATAATAAATAAGGTTATTTTATACCATAACCTTATATAAGGTCCTAAGGTTTATACCAAATAACCAAGCAGTAAGAAAATCTTTTCATGATGATCTTTTCTCACATGGCTAGTCCAGTTCTAAGTGTATTTATGCCAGTTGTTTTAAGATGTTGCTCAAAATCTATACTTTTTAAATCAGAAATCTAAAATTTTAGCTGTCTCAAGTGTTACAGAAAGCTTTTAGAAGTCCTGAAGAAATTTTTATTTTTTAAGGTCTCAGTGGCACATTGAAGTCAGTGTATTTAAAATTGGTACGCCAAGGTTCAAGCACAAAATGTGTAGTATAAAAGTTAAGAAAAACGAATTGTGATTTTGTTTTACAAGAATTTTTGGCCAGCAGAACCTACAAGAAATAAAAATCATGGAATCTTTCAGGTTGGAAAAGAACTTTAAGGTCTTCAAGTCCAGCTGTGAACCCACTTCTGCCGAAGCCAGCACTAAACTCTGTCTCTAAAACACAAAGCTGGCTTTGCAGAATTGTAAGAGTTTTTATTCCACTTCAGTTGAAATGAGGCTTAACCTACTCTGTGGTGGAACTGTACAGCCACAAACCAGGTAATGACCCCATTTGGCAGGAGGAGCTCATTCCAAACCAGGCATTTGGCCCTCCTGACAACAGCTCCTGGCTGGCATAAAGGATCCAAGTCTGTCCTTGGCTCTCTTGAAACTGAAACCCATAAATGTGTTGTACACACATAATCCTGTCTGTTTTGCAGAACGAGAGGCCAAGGCAGAGAGAAGAAATAAATAGCCAGGAGCAAGACAGGGCTGAGCCTTTCCACGTGCAGGGCAGGACTCCCGAGGGCCAGAATGCCAAGGAGCTGAACATCCAGGAGCAGCAGGAAGCTGGAGAGGCTGAGGAGCAAGGGGCAGAGCAGATGGAAGAAGAACGCAAAAAGGAGCTTGAAGAGGAGGAAATGGAGCAGGCAGGGCAGCCTGAGCACCTGGAGGAGGAACAGGACCAAGTCCCAGAAGAGCACGAGTGGAAAAAGCAGGAACAAAAGGAAGAAGAAACCAACATGTTGGGTGATCACCTGCAGTCAGAGGTAGGGAGCTCTTTTCTAATTAATTAAATCTGCTGTTTGAGTGGAGGCTTCTCTTATCACTGCTGGCCTTGTATTGCAGTCGCCTATTTCTAGGCAAAATAAAGTTTTATAGAGAGTTTGGGATTCAGAGCACTCACTGTTTTTTAGATAAAATTACTGTCATATTTATAGAAAATTTGGAATTCAAAGCACTTGGATTCAATAGGATTCAGGCTCAACTTGAGCACACTTGTACTGCAGTGCTGGCCAGATCTTAATGAACATTAATTCTGCTGATAAAAAGCAACAGATGGCAAAAAAAAAGAGCAGCAGACTGAATCTTGTCTTACACTTTAAACCTGAGGCCTGTGGTAACTGATGAAGAGCTCAGCAGGTGAGAGGGAGGCTGGGATGTAGAACTGCTCTGCTTTGGTATCTTGATGCATCTCAGCAAACTGCAGAGTGTTTCCTTGTCAGAGGTTCCTGCCTTCTGCACACACACTGCCAGCTCAATGCTCTGTTGTCTGACAGGGAATTTTAACTGACAGACAAACATGACTAAAATAGCCAGGGGGAATCAGCGTGCAGCTCTAAATAAAATCCTGGATTTGCATCCTGTGTTGTATCTGCAGTGGAAAATGTATTTCACTGGTCTCACCTTAGGCTTTGTAAACACTTTCTGTCCTGGCAGATTAATTGGGCCACTCTGGTGTAATGAGGAGCTGTTGCTGAAGAGCTGAAGAAATGCAGAGGGTCAGAACAGCAGCAATGGGTTAAGCTGTGAAAGTGGAGTTTGTCTAAGTTATTGCTGAGTATAAGATGTTCAGTGTCTCACTTAAGGCTAAAAGCAACTCCCCCTGAGATTACCACTTAAATCAATGGTAACTGTTACTTCTTATCAGTCATCAAAACCTCCTTTTACTGTGTAATGTGTCAGGAGGTTTTAGTATTATTTATAGGAAAAGCATGGCTTTCCTTAGCCCACAGTCTCCTCTTTCTTCCCTGTGTACTCCACAAACACCCCAACATTTCCACTCTGTGTTCCAAAAAATGTTTTAACTTCAAACCGGGACACAAAAACTTAAAAATAACTTTGCTGTAATTGCACAGAGCTTGTTTTTCCCTCTGGACAGGGGGCTCCCTGCTTGTTTCTGATCACTGAGAGGATGATTAATCTGTGACTGACACATTTCTGTGACAGGTAATGCCAACAAAGAGACAGAAGGCAGCTTACGAGCAGCAGCTGGAGCAGCAGCACCTTGGAGCCCAGAGAGCAGAGGAGGCCAAGCAGCTCCAGCAGCAGCAGGAATCCCTGCACCAGCAGAGGCTGCGAGGGCAGCTCCTGAGGCAGCAGCAGCTCCAGGAGAGAGAGCTCCAGCTGCAGAGGCAGGCAGAGCAAGGCGAGAAACTCCACAAAAACCACCTCAGGTTCAACCCTCCCTCATGAGTTTGTCGTGCTCTGGGTTTTATGTTGTCAGCTTTGTTCTGCTCCCTTGTCCCTGAGGGCAGATTTCCAGAGGGTCCTGTTGGGTAATTCCTTGGAGAGCTGGAGGTTTGTTCCCTAAAATTCAGAGTCCTGACTTTACCCTTTGCCTGACCCATATGCTTCAGGACTGCAGACTCCACATACGGAGACACACAGCACAAAGGCAGTGTAGCAGCACAAGAAAGTCTCTGTTCTATCAAGCATTTGTCAGGGAAGGTGATGTGAGAAAATATCAGATAATAGAGCATGAAACTGGGGCCTACTCTAGCAGCTGCTGAGGGAGGCAGAGCTGCAGGTGGGGGGTTTGTTTATTAAAGCAGAAAACACACTTTTGGAGCTGAAATGATGCTTGGCTTTTAACGTTCTCAGCCAACAGGCTCATTATGATAACATGGACCAGGACATTGTACAAGGGGAGGAAGAGCAAGGTATTCAGGAAGAGGAAGGAGGTAAGAGGGAATTTCTGTCCCTGCCATGCTCACAGGCTCCCTGTGTACTGCCTTGCATGGGAGACTTTAATATTCATTTCATATCCAGATTGGATTCAAGGGAAACATAAACTTGCAATTTAAAACCAGAAGCTCAAATAACCATGGCTGAACTGACTGAGTGAAATAGAGGAATTACTAAGGATCATATCCACATTCCTGAAAGGAAAAGTGTCCTTTTGACTGAGCTGTTATTACCAGGCTCTGTGGATCTTGGTTGTGTTCCTAGCTCTGCCTATGGGTTTGTTTGATGTGTCTAAATTGCAGCATCCTGGAATTGTTTGGGTTGGAAGGCACTCACCTCATTCCACACCCCTGCCACGGACAGGGACACCTTCCACCAGCCCAGGTTGTTCAATGCCCCATCCAACCTGGCCTGACCTTTCCATTTCTATCTCCTATTAGGAATAAATCAATTCTGTGAGCATTATCTGTTTGTGTAGAGGCTGCCCACTGCTAAAAGCACATGTGGAACCTTGTCTGTAGGAGACTCTTAAAAGGACAACTAAAAGCTGCTGTAAAACAATAATCACCTCAAAAATTCCTCAGCTTATGAACACGACAACCAGCACCAGGATGAAGGTGAAGATGATGATCAGAATAATGCAAATGAACAGCAAGAAGCAGAACATCAGGCAGAAAATCAGCAGGCTGATGAATCAGTAAGTATGAATTAAGATGCTGAGGGTTGCAGTGTTACTGAAGTGAGAACCCACAGGTCTCGTCTGACATAATTGCACCTTATAGAAATGAGATAAGCAGAGGTCTGCTAGGAAGACAGGCTTGACAGTTGAAAACATCATCTATAATCTATTTAAAGGTGTCCTTACTCATTTGGGAAGAAATAAAAGGAAAAAGCTTCCTTGTTGGAAGCAAGGTGTTTATTTCCACATTCCTTTGATCTCTGCTTTCAGTGGAATAAAGGGTTTGGTCTTAGCTGGGACTTGAACAGGTACATTTGGCTTCAAAAAATACCAGCAGTGTCCAGCCAAAATGAGAGGGGATGGTATTTTTCATGCTGTCATTAATTAAAGGCCAGCTCAAGAGCCACTGTAACCAGCTGGAGTCAGTACAGAGGTGTGAGGTCCTGAAAGAGGATGTAGGTCAGCACTGAACTGAGCCCTGATATTGACTGCACAGAGATCTGTGGGGCAGGAGAATGACCCCGTGCCTTCCCCCAAACTCCAGCTTACCTGGTGCTGTCAACATCAAGTGCATCTTCCCTACTCCCCTCCCATTCAGCAAATTAAGATGTACAGTGAATATTTCTAAGGGATCTTTAACTTGTTGTCTGTAAAGACATAAAATTGCTTTCATTGAATGGCAAGCAGAAAACGCTCCTTTCATGCGTGGCAAAGGTGAAAAGTGTTTTGTTTTCTTGTAGACATAGGCAAGGTCAAGAGAGCAGGACAGGCTGATACTGAGTGATGCCATCAGCTCTGTGGAGCTGTGAGCATTAAACTCTTACCTTTGTTCACATGGCCTTATCAGGCTCTGTCAGCTAGTCAGTAAACACAAGTTGTTCAGCAGCCTCTGGGACAGAAGTGCTCAGATCCTGTGGGTTTCAGCAGATGGGTACCTGCACCTCTGTCCCTGCTCACTGCTGAGGTACCTCAGTGACCCCTGATCCTGCAGAGATTCCATCTGGTGCCAGTGGGGATGGAGCTGGCTCTGACAGCCCCTGCTGCTGTTCTTTCAAGGCAAATGCAGCTGGACCATGAGCTGAAAGTATTTAATGCTCACTCCTGTAAATTACAGAAGGCAGCCATGGAAGATGTGAATCCTGCTGATGACCCCAATAATCAGGGAGAAGATGAATTTGAAGAAGCTGAGCAAGAGAGAGAAGAAAACCTGCCTGATGAAAATGAAAAGCACAAGGAAACGGGTCAGAAACAAGGACATCCAGGAATGGAGGAGCACTTGGTGGTGGGTAAAGGCCAAAGAGGCACCTCTAGGGCTCTTTCAGGAGGTTAAAGCTGCACATTTCAGCTGTGCTGGAGCTGTAAACTGCTCCAGGCAGAGAGTCTGAATTTTTATGGCATTGGTCTTCAATGGGGTGAATATTCCATTGTCTTCCCGCTTAGTATGGAAAGTCTTGCTTTATTCTGTGAAGTGATTTTTCTCATATTCATCTGGCTGTTTTTTAATTGAGGGCAATTTTAAATCACAGAGCTGGGCTCTCACTACTGCTAATGAATGCACCAAAACTTCTCCTGCCATTATTGTTGCTTTAGCTTTACAGAGAGCTTTAGTTCCAGAACAAGAAGCTTTAATCTTCAGCCCGCTGGTTATTAGTCAGGCTCATAGAACTGAATTTTTATGTGATCTCTGTGCAGATGGCAGGAAATCCTGACCAGCAGGAGGATAATGTGGATGAGCAATACCAGGAAGAGGGAGAAGAGGAGGTAAGAACACAGACCCAAGGCAGGTGTAGGCTCAGGCAGCAGAGCTCCATTAACCCTCAACACTGCAGGATGCAAGATTTTAGAACTGCAGGATGAACCCAAATCACTTTGTCTGACTTTAGCAAACCTGGGAAGTCCTTGCCATTGCTCTGCTGGCCTCTTCTGGATACTCTCTGGGTTACTCATGCTCCTGTGCTGCAATCCATTAGTCTTCCATGCCGCACAGCATTAATTGTGCAATAATTGAAAAGATTAAGCCTTTCACAACACAAGGAAAATTTCCTGGAAACCTCAAGGTCACAGAAAACCTCATTAATCTCTAATCACACACTGCAGTTCTGAGCAAACTGCTTCCTTGGCCACTTACTTGCTCTTTAGCTCTGACTTTGATTTATCTGTGCTCCTCCTGAGCAATCCGGGCTGCAGCTCATGGAGTTGCTCAGGAAGCTGACAGCACATGGAGCTGGAGGAGAGAGGAAAGGAAGGGACTTCTTCCTTCATGTCATGCTCATTGTGCAGGCACCACCCTGAGCCACCCCACAGCCCCTCAGTAGTGCCTGATTAATTCCTATTTCTGCTTCCCACAAAATCCCTTTTAAAGAAAGCCCTGGAACCGTCTGCTGTCACTCCCTCATGGGGAGCACTTTGGATTAGCTGGGGTGCACTTAGCATTCACCAGTGCAGAGTGCTGCTGCTCACATCCAAGCAGGCCACTGGGAACTGGGCAGAGCTGGCCTTTGGCAGCTGCTCTTTGGCTTCCAGGAAGGAATTTATACACATCTCATAAAGGAGGTGCCCACTGTGCTGGCTGGAAGTAGGGAAGAGGGAGCAGGGACTGAGAGAGCAATTAAGAGAGAAAAAAGATGCTGCAGTGGGGATCAGTTTTGTTAGTAGGTGGACTCAAATATTTTCCATTGCTGTTCAGATCTTTCCCAAAGTGATCCTGGTGTGATGGATGCCTCTGATTAGCTCACAGGACACTGTTTGGAGCAGGCAAGCACAGCAGCACTTCCCAAAAGGAAACCAAGTTTACTTCAAAACATTCCTCTTTCAAATTTGCACCTAACATAGGAAGTGGGGCACGGAATGGAGGGAGAGATCCAAAAGCTGAACATCAGGGTCATGGATTCAGCATGATCTGCTCTCTCCAAGGAGAGCATTAGAAGAGATTGTTCTTTGCTTCCAGTCCTCCTCCTCCCTTGCTCTTTTGTGGTTTTGCAGGAGCAGTGGGCAGAAGGATCCCTCAGCTGCTGGGAAAACATGGCCAAAGTGACCATTAAATACCTGTATTTTTGTCAGAAGTGAAATAGTTCTGGGGGTCCACAGTGGGGTGGAAGTGTTGGTGATGACTCTGCTGTGTCATGACGCAACACTGCTACTAGGAAGGACAAGGACAAAATCTTACATGTGTAAAGTTAAAGCATGGGATGGAAAGCTGAAGGTGTCAGGTGATGATGAGAGCTCTGTGAGAATTGTATTTAAAAGCTAGATGCTCTCAGAGGGAGTTTCCTGATTGTTGGGTGGTTATGGTTCTTTTTACCCTCCCTTAACCTCTCCCTGCTCTCTTCTCCCTTCTTTAGAATCTTCATTCTGTGAAAATATCACTGTGAAAATGTGCCCAGTTGTGCCACAGGCCACTCTTTGTAAGGCAGTTAAACCACACAGAGCATCTCTTGTGCTTTGCAGGTGCAGGAGGATCTCACTGAAGAGAAGAAGCGGGAGCTGGAGCACAATGCTGAGGAGCCCTATGGGGAAAACGAGGAAAACGTGAGTCCTGTGCAAGCCCAGGGGTCAGGGACAGGATCAAACACTGATCACAACTGGCCACGGCACAGGGATGTGACATAACCATTGCTCCAGCTTGCTCTGGATCATCGACTTTAACATTTCAGGCTGTCTCAACTTCCTTTAGCTCACCCTTCCGTCTCTGTGTCAATTCTTGCTGCCTGGAGGCTTTGGAAAATCATCTTTTTTCTCTTTCTGCCCATCAGCTCTCATGACTCCAGTGAAAATCACCTCATTGCCCTAAAATAAGCTTTAAGGAAACTGGCAGTGAATCTGTTGTTTTGTTTTGTTTTCCCCAATCAGGCAGATGAAAAGAATAACAGAGGGACAGACCAAGAGCAAGAAATGCAAGAAGACAACAACCAGAAAGAAATTCATGAAGAAAATTATGAGGAGGAAGAGGAGGAGGAGGAGGAGGAAGGCAGAGCTGTTGCAGCAAAAACTCGCAGACGAGGGGAGATGTAGTTCCTCCCTTCATTTTTCTTTTTCCAGTACACAAAGTCCTGTTGTGTTTTTATTTTTAAATCAACTTCTTTTAGGGTATTTAATTTCAAAAAAATCCAGAACTTGTTTTCCACGTTTTACTTTTCTATTAGGTGCTGTCCTGTGTTTATATGAATACAGCATTTTGATACTCTAGATTAGGATTTCTTTTCTATCCAGGCTGTGCATAACCAGACATCCACTAGGCTGAATTTTTTGTAGCTCTGGGCACGGTTTACCGAGGCCATTTTGGATACACTTTCACCTTGTCCAGACCTGACAGAATGTTTGGTGTCGTGTCAGGTGCACTCAACACTGAAGGAGTTTTCCTAGTGCCTAAATCCAGGTGACTTCAGTCACTCCAGCTCGTTGTCTTCCATGGATTTATTCTGACCAAGGGCTGCTTATTCCTTGTAACCTCACAAAGTCAAGCATGGGCCAAGCCCTTTGCAGGACCAGGCCTTTTCTAGGTGCAGAACAGTTATAAAATATGCAAATTTTACAAGCCTTCAGAATGCAGCCAAGTTACCAGCTGTTAATTTTGGCAGCTGTTTAGATATGGTTCAATTATGCATTTATTTTAATGAGCATTCCCAGGTACTTCAATTACAAGCAGTACCTGGCTGCTCATGCAAATGGAGCTGTGCTGAGAGGAGCTGGGAGCTAAAAACCAATTTAGACTTGGAGCTCCATTATGCCAAATCAAAACACTACAGCTGTGACAGGGATGAAGATTTACAGCAGCAACGATTTCCTTGTCCTAGTTAATATATAAAATATTTGACCAGAACCAGAATGATGTTGCCTCAGTGCCATGTTTTCTGGAGGGTGTGGTAGCTGAGCTGACACAGTTGGTGCAAGATGAACTTAAGGCCTTTACCTTCTTTTCCTTATTTATTTACAAAAATCTGCTGGAAGGATTTCTGTGTGCCCCAGGGTGAGACTCAGACTTGAGCCAAAGCCCACAGAAGTTGTTTAGCCCAGCAAACATCTCCAGCACTGCATGCTGAAA